>BJBW01005528.1:0-22976 GCA_004320125.1 Scolopax mira
TCTGGAGATGTTCAAGACCCGACTGGATGCAGTCCTGGGAGGCATGCTCTGACATGCTCTGGGTGGTCCTGCATTGGCAGGGGAGTTGGACTAGATGATCTCTATGGTCCCTTCCAACTCCAAAAAATTCAGGGAAATTCAGTGAAAATATGATTCAGGCCTTGAATCATGCTTTCCAGGACTAACGGGACTCTTTGTTCCATCTCTTTTCTTTTCTATTAATATTCCTTTTCCTTCATTCTTATGTTTATTAGTATTAATTTACTCTAACAATAAATTTTGTCTATAATACCTTTAGAAAATGTCCCCAATGGTATTTTTCCAGACTCCATATGTCTTAACCTACTGCATCTGCCTAAATGCCTAAAAACCTAAAGCTTAAAACCAGAAGACATACCATGTAACACTCACCGGACCATGACTGGACTTGAATTTTGTTTAAATCGCATTTACTAAGCTTAGGGGACAGACAGAATGTCTTGTTAATAATATTCAAATTTTAAAATTCAATTTAGAACAAAAAGAGCAAAGAGCCAATGAAACACAGCCAGTGATGCAGTTAAGAGGTTTGAAGCTAAGAAGAAAGTTCAGAGAAGAAACAACCTTGGGAAGTTTTGACAGCTTACTTGGGGTTGTAAAATATTGCTGGTTAGCTTTGGAGGTGCACTTCTGCAGGGCAAACTTGAAGAACAGAGCAAGTAAAGCTTAGGGGGAATCAGAGCAAAGCTGATTTAATGCCATTGGGTTGCCTACGGGCTATCAGGGCTTCCAGGCTGAGTGAGTCTCAGGCTGCCTGTTGTGATCAGCAGAAAAACTTACAAGCCAGTCAGTGCTCACAGAGCAGGAGAAGGCTACTCGGATAAACCTCAATCTGCCCTTGCAATGTTATGCTTGTTGTTTATCCACCTATCGCTATTAGGTTGTTCCAGTTTCATTTAAACAACAATGGAGCTCCAGTTGGAGCCATAGATCAATTGCAGTGTATTTTTGGGGCTATAGTGAGAGTCAAGATGAACACCCATGATTTCAGTGAGTGGAAATACACTTACAGCAATGGAGACAAAATTAATTATGTAAATAGATCACTGTTCTGTGCATCATATCATATGGATTTTATTCCATATAGAGGATGTCTCTATGCCTCGGTTTGTCCTTCCTTCATTGGTGTAATAATATTTGTTCATCTCACTCTGCAGGCAAACAGCAAACCTTAGGGCACGTTATTTTTACCCACTACAATTCAATATAATGTAAGAATCCAAGGTGGGTGGTGCTAGAAGAGCTGTACTAAAACAGTCTCCGTTTATTTAAAAATCAGGAATAGACAGGATCTGGTAAATGAAAGGTCATGCGCAACACGCAAAGGCTTTTAAAGTACTAGAAGAAAGATGTTAAAAAAGAATGAAGAGTTATGCTTGAGATTGGAGTTCAGAAAAGATTAATTTGTAGGGTCACTAACACAGTACTTGAGAGGAACTGGCTTTCATATCAAAGGTACTTGTACCTTGTGCCTGTGAGCTACTCATAGGCCTTCAGAAAAGACATATATCTGAAAAGACACTACAAAAAGGAGAACTAGGATGAATTAGTTTAAGTCTTTGTAGCAGTAATCTTGAGGAATGAACTTATAGAAATATGATGAAATTTCAGCATAATGGGAAACAGCAGCAGTAATGTAGTCAATACAAAGCAGTGCAATAAAAACCCACTTGATGTAGATAGGTGAGGAGCAGGAGCTGTTAGGCAGTTTATTCCTCAAAGTAAAGAAATATCACTTAATTGTGCTAAAGGAAGAAATGAAATTGAGAGCATATGCCATGCTCTCAATTCTCACATGTTGTACAGCAAAAGTAAATTATCTAGCTATCGTTTGAGTATTTCCTCTTTTAGTTCACGAACAACATAAAATGGCATATCCACAAATGAACATGTGGAAATTATACGAAATGCAGGACTGGAGGAAAAAAAAATCATACCTGTTCCCTGCAATTTTTTATTCAAATTATAGGAAGATTAACATCTTCAAGCATGAAATATTGCACAAAGTAGCTTATAGAGAACAAGTGCCTCAAACCACATATATAAACACATAGACACTTGGGGAAAATCATCCTTCACTGAATATATCAAGTCAGTCCTCAAACTGTGTGGGTCTGGGGCCTTCCGGTACAGACTGCTGATCAAATGTGATAGCTGGTGAGTTGGTTATTATTCACATGGAGGTTGGTTCAGAATTAGATTAACAATCTCATTTCCCATGAAATTTGAGGCCATGTTTTGAGTATTTTCAAAAGACTGGAAAGTACAGCACCTTGTAAGTCTCACATGGGGCAATGTTACCTACTCTCCTTCCAGATTCACCTTTACTTACACAAGTGTGCTCTGATAGGCTCAGAGCTAGTTCTTGAGATTTTTTCCCATCAGTGTTTATGGTTATCACACATGGGAAAGTCTTCATCCTCTTATCCATCGTAACTGTGGCAAGCCCACAAGTTCCCATTTGTGCAAGAATCTGTGAGTTACATTCAATAAAATCTTCCATGTTAATAGTTACCTCTATATTAAACACAGATTCAAAACATGCACCAATGTTTTGTATCTACTAGAAAGGCATCACTACCCAGAAAAAAGGACTTTCTTTTCCACTAATCCCTCAGGGAGCATGGCTTTAAAACGAACATAACCCAGACTCCAACACAATGGCAATACCAGAGCAACACCCAACCAAACCTTGAAGCATGTGCATAGAAAGATAAGAAGCTCATGGACTAGTCACATGGAAAGGCAAGGCTGACATACATTTTATATTGTGAATATTATGCATTTATTATGCAGCAGTTAATAACATAGCAGTATATGGAAAACAACTTGAATGCCAGATGGCAGCGACAACTGCTGCTGATTCAAGGCAAGGGTTTATCTGAATGATGAAACCATTGGGGAACTACTACAACTACAAGAAAGAAAAGGGGCACGTCTTTAGGGGCAATCTCCTCCAAGATGAAGGTCATCCAGGTTTTCAGGAAAATAGACAACTTATCACAAGACCAGCTTGGCTAAATGGGAACACATGTCTGAGACCCAGCACAAATGGTTACACAGGAGGTGGAAATGAGAACAGGCAGCAAAGGAAGATTGTAGAAACATTGTCTGTGCATGCAGAGTTATTGTCAGGAAAGCCAAAGCTCAGGTAATGTTGCTAAATTGCCAAAGGACACCAAGGGCAATAAGATGAGCTTCTATCTGCACAGATGAATGAAAGAATAAAAAAGGAATATGTTGTCATGCAGCTAAATGAGGCAGTTGAATTTGTGGCAGTGGATGCATAATAGGCTGAGATACCCTGTGTTCTTTGGCTTGGCCTTCATGGAAACAATCTCCCAGGTCTCCCCTGACAGGTGGTAAGTCTTCAAGAAGGAGATGCACTACAGCAGTGGGCAAGGATAGACTCAGAACTTAATTTGTCTATTGGGGTAAAAGACAATAAAAAATATTTCTATAAATAGGAGGGCTAAGGAGAATCTGCATTCTTTATTGGATATAGGAGGAAACATAGCAACAAGGGATGAGGAAAAGGGTGAGGTACTTGATGCCTTCTTTGCCTCAGTCTTTAATGTTAAGACCAATTGTTCTCTGGGTACCCAGCTCCCTGAGCTGGAAAACAGAGATGAGGAGCAGAATGAAGTCCCTATAATCCCACAGCAGACAGTTAGCTACCTGCTACACCACTTAAGACAGACAAATCTATGGAGCTGGATGGGATCCACCCAAAGGTACTGAGGGAGATGGTAGAAGTGCTCACCAAGACACTTTCTATCATTTACCAGCAGTCCTGGCTAGCCAGGGAGGTTCCAGTTGAATGAAAGCTAGCAGAATGTGATGCCTATGTACAAGAAGGGCCAGAAGGAGGATCCAGGGAACTACAGGTCTCTCTGTGCCTAGGAAGGTTATAGAGCAGATCATCCTGGATATAGAGCAGCCATCACATTGCATGTACAGGACAAGCAGGCGATCAGGCCAAGTCCGTATGGGTTTATGGAAGGCAGGACCTCCTTGGTTATAACCTGATTTCCTTTTATGATAAGGTGACCCACTTGGTGGATGAGGGAACAGATGTAGATGTTTACCTAGATTTTAGTAAGACCTTTGGCACCATTTCCCATAGCCTTCTTCTGGAGAAACTGGCTGCTCATGGCTTGGAGGGGTGTGTGCGTCACTAGGTAAAAAGCTGGCTGGAGGGCTTAGGCCCAGACAGTGGTATTGACTTGGTCACTTGGTGACCGGTCACAAGTAGTGTTCCTCAGGGCTCAGTACTGGGGCCAGTTCTCTTTGGTATCTTTATCAATGATCTGGGCAAGGGGATCAAGGGCACCCTCAGTAAGTTTGCAGAAAACGCTGCGTTGGGAGGGAGTGTTGATCTGATTGAGGTTAGGAAGGCCTCTTGGGGAGAACAAGTCTTATGAGGAAGCTGAGACAATTGGGGTTCTTTAGTCTGGACAAAAAGAGTCTGAGGGAAGACCTTATTGCTCTCTACAACAACCTGAAAAAAAGATGTAGTGAGGTGGATATCGATCTCTTCGCCCAAACAGCAAGAGACAGGACTAGAGGAAGTGGCTTCAAATTGGGCCAGTGTAGGTCTAGATTGGATATTATGAAAAATTTCTTCACCAAAAGGGTTCTCAAGCACTGGAACAGGCTTCCTAGGGAAGTGGTTGAGTCACCATCCCTGGAGGTATTTAAAAGATGAGTACTTGGCACTTAGGGACATGGTTTAGTGGTGGACTTGACTGTATCAGGTTTACAGTTGCACTTGATGACCTTAAAGGTCTTTTCCAACATAAACGACTCTGTGATTCTTGAGTAATTCTTGAGTAAATTTGACCCCATAGGTCCTGGGAAAGAATCTGTAGAAAGCATCTACCGATGCTTGATCTTTGACGATTTCTGGGAAAATCTCCTGATGACAGGAGAAAGTAAAGTGGTGCAGTCATCTCCAAAAGGGGCAAGAAAGAAAATCCAAAGAACTGCAAGTAAGGTCAAAAGTGGCAATCAAAATGGTAGGGCTGGAGCCCTTGCTCTGTAAGGACAGGCTGCAGGACTAGGACTGATTAAGTCAGGAGAAGGAACAGCTTCAGAAGCACACAACAACAGCCGAGGCACCAAAAAGAAAGGACTGAGGAGGTGTAGTCCCACTGTTTTCTTAGGTGTTCAGGTGGAGGATGAGGCACAATGGTCATAATCTGAAATAAAGGAGGTTCTTACCAGATATTAGGAAACAAAATTTCACTGTAAGGATAATTAAGCTTTAGAATTGATTGCCTAGAGAGGCTGTGCCATTGCCATGATTGGAGGTTTTCAAGATGGAACTGGACAAAGTTCTAAGCAACCTTCTACTTGAAGCTGGAGGTTGGACTGGAGGCTCTTAAGGTCCCTTCCAGCTGGAATGACTGTGGGAGTCTAGAGAAACTTAAGGTCAGGATGAGGCGTGGGCCATGGTTTCTGAAGTAAGAAATAAACAAAGTTCTAGTTGCACTATCTGGTGGAGACCTCTGTGCCCAACAGTCCCAGACTTCACGTCTTTGCCTTCTTTGCTTTCTTTGTCACTGCTCTGTGGGCCTATATTCTGTTTTCTGCTTAATTTCGATGTCCAAACGAGATCCAAGGTATTACAGAAGTCAATTACAGTCATAGATAGTTGTACAGGACACTAAGCAGTGTCAAACTGTTCACATTTAGCAAAATGGCATGCTTGAATTTTGACAATTTTTGAGATTCAGAGTGGCTTTAAACAAGCAAGAATCTATACTCTTAATGCACAGATATTTCAGCAAAACAGAAGGCGCTTCAATTCTAGTACAGAAATTAATTCTGCATAGTAGGAAGACAAGGATTGCCACATGATGGATTAAAACAGTGGTCCATTTAGACCAATTTCTTCTTCTTGAGGAAGTAATATAAACTTTAGAGGAAGTGAAAAAAAGGCTAACCGAGGTTATATCTGGAGCTATAGCAATAGCTGGAGCTCCCACTAAAGTAAACAGGATGTGTACATAGATGTCTTTCCAGTCAAGTGTCACCTCAGCAGGGAGTTAAGTTATAAGGAGTGTATTCCACTTCATCAGACCTTACTACATTTAAATCATTTGAGCCTGGCCTTTATAACAGGGTTCATAAAATTAAGAAGCTGGATTCACATGTCAAAATAAATAAGAACATTTTTCAAATGAGATGTGAACCTTCTGGTCCTGACAGCCTTGAGAGAACTTGTGTGATTCCAGTGCTTCTGAAGACTCATCCGCAACTATTTATGTGTCAAATGGAAATACAGCAGCCTATGCTTAGCTACCCAATTTGACACTTTTGCCTTATGCCTCCAATACCTGTGATGACGAAGACTCACTAACATCTGTAAACCCCTTAGCTTTTTCAATATGTGTAGATATTTTGCTGTGAAATCAATCTAACCATTTTCAAATGGTGCTCACTGTCGTAGCACCTAATCATCCAACCACCATCAGGTTGGAAACCTGGAGCATCCATCCAGAAGCAGGTGGGTGATCTTTTTCACCATCTTTTATTTTTTTCTGTTCTCTCCTCTCTAGCTTCTTCCCTGCATTTACAGCGTGGTAGCTATGCAACCTAACGTGTGTTGCAGGCAATTTCTTTATTCATTTATAATTATTTCTTTGCAATTATTTCTTATCATGAAATTATTATTTCATTATTATAAAAATTATTTATTTTCATAGACCTGCTACTCCATTGTATGCAATTCCTTAGTCTTATATCTTTGCAATTACTTACCTCACCCTTACTCTCCACCTTCCCCTGCAAAATTCTGCCAATGTAAGTGCGGGTGACTGCAAAGCACTCTTGCTTTGATGTGAGAAATGACAGGCTTTACACTAAGAGTCTCCCTATTTTCTATTAGTTTAATGCAGCTTTTTAGAATTCATTTCTAAAGTTTTAAAAAAAATGCAGGGAAAAAAAAAGGAAAGAAGAAAGGTTTTGTTTCATTGTGCATTTCAGTGAAATCTTTTTAAACCCCTTTGCAGTATTTTATCACATCAGGCTTGTCAAGTCACACTCATTTGAATGAGTGAGATTTGAAAACTTCTGAGTGTTATATTACATTTTCCATTGATATATGCCGTGAATCTTTACGGCTGCATGAAAATGAAGCCAAAAGTAAGAGGAGGCAGCTCACTTCAAATGAGTGAGACTGGATAGGTCTGTCATGTGTTATTTCAGGTGCTCAGAGGATAGCAATTGTAAGCAGACATGGGTGATGCAGTTGACAGGTTTGCATGGGTTTAGATAAAGAAGGAAAACTTAATCGCAGAGACAGAAAGAAAAGGATATGACTCTTCTATTGGAGTTATATCATTTGAAAACTAACTTGAGCCTCATCCCAAACTCAGAAGAGTTAGAAATATCACAGTTGATAGCCCTTCTGGATGTACTCTTGAGCTCTTGCAATGATGCAACACTCTTCATAGGAGAAAGCAGGCATCACTCGCTCTGCAGGTCATTCCCTTTGGCAGGAAAGGGGAACTATGACACCACAGCTATGTCTCCCCTGAGCAGTGGCTGCTGTCACAAATGGGCCTAGAAGAAGATGTCTGTGTGGCAGAGAGATTTAGCACTTTTTGCTCGTGCATTTTTTCAGAAGCCAGCCATAGACGGACCCAGTTCCTGATCTGAAGAATACTCAGCCTCTGTGCATGCAAAAGTTGACTTTAGATTCCGATCTCTGTATTTTAAAGTTACCGATCAGACTTCTAAAAATTTTTCAGAGACTTTTCAATGAAATTTGATTTTCTGTGCAGCTGAAGAGAGAAACGCTAGTGAAAGGCATCTTTCAGATTTGCACTGTGCAAGGGCATACTTTCTAGTATGGGCCTGCAAGTTGAGGGTTTTTTTTGTCGGAGGAAGCCATGCACCAAACAGCTCATTACCATGCACACAGGGTGTTCAGTGATGCACATTTCCAGACGAAAGACTCATATGAAAGATGCAGACGGGAAGCACTTGCATTTAATGCTTTGACTCCCACAGTGAGTGAACTGGGGAACTTCAAGTGCCGGCGGCCTAAATGCCAGCTGCTTTCTTGGCGCCCTGGGATGAACCCCAGGTTTCCCGCTCAGGAGCATCCAGCTGCTGCTTTCCACCTCCGTGGGCAGTAGAGGGAGATGTTGGCATGCCTTTTGGTAGCAGGTTTGACTCACTGGGACTTTTTTTTTTTTTCCACCACTTAATTAATTCAACGTCTGAAATCAAACCTCTGTTTAAAATGCACTGGTATAAATACGCAATGGTAGGCAAGTAACGTGGAGAATTTCCACTAAACTTTCTACGCCACCGCAAATTTTGAGTACTTTTGTGGGATGTTTTGGAAACTTGGTGCAGCAGAAATGTTGGCTCTTACAGCAAAATCTTCTCAGGAGAAAGTTCATGCACTGAGGTATTTTTTCAGCATTTCTGAAGCTGAAAACAAATCAAATGTGATGATTTTCAGAATCTAGAAATGTACTTTTGCTAGTTTGGGCATGTGACACACTGTAAACATTTTACAGGAAGAGAAGCATGGGGCTATGCATTTTTGAGTGATATTAGCATGCATTGGATAAACATATGGGAATAGTTTGACGCTATGTTTGTCGTGAGATAAAACTTGATCATTTTTATCTTGAAAAGCAGCAATAATAAGAAAGAAAAATAATCTTTGTTCAGTTCAGCACATCCAAGGGGTCACAGGAGGTATGTCAATTTTGTATCGGCTGGGAATTTTCTCTTTGTGTTCGGATTTCATTAGGAGAGAAAGAAAACCTAGTATTTTTCATTTACTTTTTTCTTTGGGAAGAATATCTGCTAACTTGGGATGCTGGCACTAGAGCAAGTGCTAACTCCTTCTACTTCTGTTCTTTCATGAGCGGAGTGAATGCTAGATATGTTTTTAGACATCAGGTAGAAAGAGATACACAAGGGACCTGGTTCTGTTTTGACTCAAAGCAGGTTTCCATAGGAGGGGGCCCACTGACTTGACAGTGAAAGTAAGACAGTGAAAGAGCAGTATGAGGTGCTCTGGTGAAGTCTCTGCTACTCTGGAGGGAGAGAAGTGTCTCATGTTGATAGGTCCCCTTTCCCAGTCATTTTTGCAGATCTGCTTACCACTCCATTAGACTCAATTAAGGCAAACATGGATGTAAATGAGGAAAACATAAATTGGTCAGTTTTGTCTGGAAATTGTTTAGCTCCCAGATTTCAAAATTGATTTTGAAGGCACAGTCCTTAAACTTTGGGCTTTTTAAGTGTAAAAGAGCCAAAAAGGTGAGGTATTTCTTCCCACTGAAGGTTATTCAAATGCAAAGTGTAGATATTACCTGAAGATACTTACAGAGGCACCACCTAGCTCTGCGGCAAGGGAAACATGTTATTAAACACCCAGCTCCTCAGGGTGGTGGTACTTGAAGCCAAATAAATTTTATCTGTGACTTACATTTCCGGCATTTATGCGCGGGCAGAAAGCTGGCTTCAGTTAAGTTCTCCCTGCTGCTTCTAGCAGGTAGGTCAGGCAGCACAGCACAGCCCCACCAGCCTGAAGTCCCTTGGCAGGTGACATCCATGCTGTCAGGCCACCATAGCACGGGCACGAAAGGTGTCTATTGCTACCAATTGATTTGTCAAGGAGTGCTGCAGGCAAAGGTCTAGAAAGAGGATAAGTGCAGCAAGAATGGCAGGCAAAATTCCCTCCCTCCATCCCCCACCCTGTGTCATGCTGATTGTTGTTTCTGGAAAATGGTGTTTCTATGAACTTTTGAAGCACATGGGTTGTGGTTTTCACATTCTGGTATTTCACTGGTAAGTACATAAGGTCTAATTGTTTTTCCATTTTGTCAATACAAAACCGCAGCAGCTCATCCAAAATCCATGGAGTTCCTCTAAACTAAATTGAGGTGCAAACGCAAGCTGCAGTAGGCCCTGAATCCCTGAATCCCCTGAATCAGGCAAAAAATTTTGGTCTTTACTCTGCCATACTACAAAATTCAGTGACAATCTGCTACACACAGCATGCAGAGGATAGCATGAAGTGACACAAATACTAATGTCTAAAAGAAATGTAAGGGATACAGCTTTCATACTTTTTTAAAAAAAAGTATCTAAAAAGTAGAAGCACTGAGAGGAAAAAAAAAAAGCCACAGTTGTAATGAGAAAATTCTCTGCATTTCCTAGACCATGCTTTTAGCTGGAAAAGTGTAATCAGATAACACTGGGGTAAACTTAGCATCACATATAACATTAATTTTAATGAAATCTTTTTATTTATTTTCTCTTTTGAATAATAATGTAAAACCAAATTTAAATTGTAAATAGTATCCAGATACTACTAGTTTCCTGGCTCAAATGCTTCAGCACATATGGCAGAAGCATAAGCTTGTGCCAGTCTGCCTACTTTGGGTAATTTTGCATGCAAATAGTTTAGTCCCTATACTGAGGTGCTAGAATGTGTTTAGTACACTTGAAAATATTTGCATTGCAAAAGGAGAGCTAATCTCCTGAGGAAAATCAAATTGATATTTTATATTAAGGGACTACTTTGGACATTGTGTGGCACTGTTATATGGAAAATGATATTTACAGTACAGCTAGAATTTTTAATTGACCTTCATAAGAGAAGGATCTGCTACTGCTTTGCCAAATTTGAAAGCTATTGGAACAGTCTCTGGTTGTGATTCACCACAATGCTCCTTTGCTACTCTTGAATCTTTTCTCTGATAATTTCATCACTTTGATAAAACTATTCCCTGTAAACATGTTTAGCAGTGATTGCAATGTTTAATAAGTACTCAGGAGGCAGGTTGGTTGGGAAGAAGAAACAGCACTTATTAACAGCATGAATAATTATCCCAGCTGGGTCTGCTCTAGCTTCTGGAAATGTCCGTTTCACATTGGACATGCTTAGAGGCTCAGCTCTTGGCTGCTTCATGGCCTTGCTTCCCATCCATAGCAATGCTAATATATCCATTCCCATAACCAGTAAGCTGATATTCAGACTTACATTTCCTTCTTCCTCTCTCTCTGTCACACACACGCATATCCCTTCCTGTTATTGAAATTAATCTCTGACAACATTCATCTTTGAAACAGCACGTAACTCATTGAGTACAGCATCTAATATGGTACCCCTGTTGTATCTGCCTGTCTGTCTCAGGACACAGGACCAGCATGTTTGATTATGTTAAACTCAGCTGGTATTAGACGGGCACTGTGACAGTGGTGATGCTGGAGTCAGTAGTGACTCAATGCTTCCTCCAACACCAGACTCTCTCATGGCACTGGAGACAGATCTGGATTCCTGTGTCTTTCCAGTCCTACAAAATGCATGTTGTTTGTCAAGATGCCTTTTGAAAGGTGGTTTTTATTAAAGTGTAACTGTAAGTTCAGCCACATATATCTGCAGTTTCAGCGCTCTGTGTAGGATAGTGGAACATTAAAATATTTTCATATTGTTTTAAATATTTTCATATTGTTTTGTGGAGGAGGGAAGTCTAGGAATTATTTCTAGTTAGTTTATATAATTACATTACTCATGTGGCTATTGTACTTAGAGAAAAGATGATAAAGTTACAAATAGGCTCTTTTTTTTTTTTTTTTTCAGTCTGAACACAGATATTCTTGGCCCTGTTTGCTGATCCACATGCAAATTCAGCTGGCTGTCTCTGCTGCAGGAAAAGCTAATCTGGGTGCCTAACCGAATACTGCCTTCTACAGCTGCCATAAACACTCAAGAAAAAAGGTGTAAGCGCCCTGGGAAATACCTGAAGCAGTAGCCCTTGATGTGGCAGATAACCTGAGTCACACCAGAAGGATAAGGGACCGTGCAATTGGCTGTGCAGAAAGGTGATGGACTTCAGGTCCTTTTGCAATGGAGCTGTAAGCTGGAGCAGAATTACTTTGTGGTGACCAAGGCAGTCCTGTATTATTTTTTTTTGAGGATGTCCTCATAAGACAACCAACTATTTAAGTCATAATGATTTTTAAATGTCTAACACCAGGTAAAGTAATTTTCCAGCATGTCCTATGAGGGCCTGTTGGCTTTCAACACGTGGATAAAGAATTTAATCTGAACACAAAAGTCATGTGGATGAACTATACTGTGCATTTCTATTGTGGCTTTTGTTTAATTTGTATTAGCAATTACGTTACCATTTTTTAGTGTATGCTTAACAGATGGCATTGCTGCTAGGTTTTTAGACTTCTTAAAATCCAGAGATTTCCATTGTCTTTATAATGAACTTCCAATGGTTTTCTTATTTTGTATCATTCACAATTCAGATTCAATCATCATTCATTACAATGTCAGGACCTTTTAACAGTTCAAAACTCTGTGAAATTACTCTATGAAACACCACAGGTATAGAGCTAGTCTCAAGTGGAAATTTATGGGTGTTCAAACCTTGAAACGATACATTTTAAGTAAGTCATCTAATTTACCTCAACTAATTTGCTAAAAAGGCAAAACTTATATACAAAATTACAAATATGATTATTTATGACATATTAACTGTTGCTTTTTTTTTTTTTTTTCATCGAATAATACTTAGGTCTGTATTTTGATACCATTTCTGGGAGACTGTCGTGCTTATTAAACATTGCTGAGGCAGTCAATTTGTGAGGAAAACTTTCTAGTAACTATCTGTTGGTCTTTATCAATGCATTGTTAAGGCTTCAGAACACTTTTCCATGACTCTGGGTATACTCAGAGACCTTTTGCCCTTTATTTGTACAGTAGATTTGGTGAGAACCCTTTAGTGCTGTGAGAACATTCCTTCAGTTGCTGTTTTGTCCTCAGAGACTTTCTTGCAGGGTGCTGTACCATCAGTGAAATAGCTGCTATCTCACATTACCACTTTTAAAATCCTATTTTCTATTTATGTATTCCTAAATGTTGGTGAGTCTGGGAAGGGAGAAAAGTTGGTTTTAAACATGCCACATGTACTTGTGTAGTAGAAGGAGCCACTGGGGAATTGTAGGGCTCCTTGCCCTCAGGAAGGCTTTGGAGTTGGCTTCCATTTCCAGGTACTGACGAAGGAAGTAATTACCAGTGATTCAGTTCAAGGTGTTGATCATTTTTTATGCTGGGTTTTGGTGTTGGCTGTAAGAAGAAAAGGTACAAATTCTGTATTAGCCAGCAAGCATCCCCTTCTCAGTGCTAGTACCACAGCTAACATGCTTTGTAGCTCTATTAAACTATCACTAAGTCTCTAAGTAATATCAACAATTAAAGAGCCACCAGTAGTGTTCTGAACTAAAATAATAGTGACAGCAGTGAAAGCAGTTCAAATAGTCTTAGAGCTATGTGTTAGGCTAACTGCAGGCTCAGGCCCCTGCTCTACTTACATTTCAATAATTATCCTTCCAACCATAAGGCAAGTGCTTAATACTTCTGATGAAAGCTGAGATTCTAGACTACAATTATTCAGCAAGTTAAAAAAAAAAAAAAAGCATCTATTTGAGCAGCTGCATAATGATATTATAAGTCTTTGTATGAACACATCTGTTAGCATAGATACTTCCATAGGAACATTACCTCATCATTAGTATATTCAGTCCTATACTAATAACATGATACCTATCTGTACAGCAAGGTGCCAAACCAAGTACAAAGACAGTTTGATGAGAAGCAGCGGTTGTTGATTTGTGAGCACTCAAATGCTCCCCCTGATTTGCAGGGGACCAGCTGGTTAGAATCTGAGCTGAATCAAATAATGTGCACTTTGGTGCACGCCATCAGCTGTGCTGCCTTTTGTTCTTCCATTATGTTGAATCAAGGGAAGCATGGTCAAACAGTCTCAATACTGATCTGGGATCTCTTCTTGATCTCACAGTACACTTTTTTGTTGCTGTAACCTGGCTTCCCAATTACATACCATCTATGAAATGGCCTATGTTTTGTTTTGCAGGGGATTGTGAGATTTGCTTAGTTACTATTGCAAAAGACTTTAAAGATCAAACAACAATAAAAACAACAAAACAGTCCCTGGCTTTTCTGAGGGAAAGCAGGAGATTCTCATCCAAGCCCCATGCCCCAGTTCATCTGCTCTGATTTTCACCCACAATGCTTTATATGGCTTTTGTGCTTCCTGTTGTGAGGGGCAAACCTCCAGAGGTATTCAGCCAGCTGGAACTGCCAGCCTGGGGAACAAAGGTAGAAATAGGGCCAGCTGAATCCACAGCTTCGACATTTGCACAAGCACAGTCACATACAGGTTTTACAAAGCCTTTCCCCTTCAAAATATATTATGATCCACCACTAGGAGACGAGAGAAGAGATAAGGTCATTAGAAGAGGTAAGAGTAGTGAAGGATGAGTATGGGAAGGGTGGATGAGGAGAGAAAGACTGTGTGATAGTGTATGTGAGCACCTGCTTGTATCTTCCTGGCTCTCCCTATTCCCAATGATTGCTATGTCTTTTAGCAGGAAATATGCAGTTCAAAATTAAAATGAGCTACATTGATAGTCTCACGAAGAAGCAGGCAATATGAAGTCTCCTTTTTATTAGGTCCACTGCTCCTATACATTTCTGATGTCAAATAAGCAGTCCTAGATGGCATTGTAATGATTCCGATTGTTATGATACAGTCCTGCTACTTATGAGAAAGTGCTGTCTGAGAGAGCAGCATGCTCTAAGCATCCAGGCCACTGAAAAACACTGCTTGCATTCTGCAGCTTTTTGCAGTACTTTATCACTCAGTGTCTTCTGTACCTCTCAGCTGCCTTGTATGGGGTTCTGTTTCAACAGATAGGCAGTGACAGGTACTGTATGTGGGCCAACAGGAACTTATTATAAACACAGAACAATAAGGAAGATCTGACTAGTCTATCTGTGAAACTCCTGTCTGTTAGCAATTCATTTCTTTCAGAAAACCAGAAATGGGGCCTCTGCTGCCTGAGGGATATGGGCACACCAATCAATCCATTAGGTAAGTAAATAAAGGAATAACTGAAGAATAAATCATTTCTGAAATCCAACAATAAAATTTTCAAATATATAAATTACCAGAATGAAATGACTCATGCACAGTTTAGAGACTGCAGTGTATGTTCAAACATGGGGGGGGGGGGAGGGAGGGGGGGGGGGGGGAGGGCAGGAGAGGGGGAGAAGGAAAAGAACAAGGTTAACTGTGAAACATTCATCTCTCTTTGATCCTCCAAATCTTTCTTTTACTCTTTCTCATTCACACCCTCTTGTGAGGGAAAAAAAAAAAAAAGGAAAGAAAAAAAGAAATTAAAAACAAGAAGAAGAACAAAAAATCCTGCAGCACATTTCCTTTAGCACAGGGAGTGTGTAAAACAGCTGCTTCCACAGCTGATGCCACCATTAACTCCCTGTGCTTGCTCCACTAACTCGAAAGCACCAGAATCCCTGAAAGACACAACACACAGCTCTGCAAGCAGAGTGCCCCACTGTCCTGGTGCTGCTGCATGCTGCCGCCGCAACAGCAGATACAATAGCTATATGAAACCAGGCCTTCTGAATAATTCATCCCTTATGTTGGGAAAAAAATCCAAAGAAATAATACATTTGCTGGTAGATAAGTGCACAGCGGGTCTTTTTAGGGAAAGCATCAAATTTAGAGTTCGAGCTTTTTATTTCCATGTACTAATCATTTATTTGAGAGGGGGGACACAAATCTAACAGTGCTGACAACTTCAGTAGGTGTATTTTGTCTGCTGAAAGCCCTGGATGACTACTTTCAATTCATTATTAAGATTATGAATTAGGTTGTGAATCTTGTGGCCTGCTTTTCAACTGGACTGTGCTGCATAGTCCCCGTGATGAGGTTCAGAGAACACCTTCCTCAGACTCTACTTTCACAGCAACATGAGATAGTTCTCAGGGAGACAATGTACTTAAACTGAATTTGATTGCCCATTACAAAGTGATGAGCTGAACACAAGCCTAAATTTGAGTTTTTCATTGATATATTCTGGAATATATCAATATTCCATTAATATATTCTGGAACATATCTGAATATTCTGGAGCGAAGACCTTTGTGGATTGGACTCTAAGTTGTTTTAGTATCACTTAAATACTCACTAATTTCACACCAGTTAAATTGGCAATAAAAACAACCCCAGCTATGTTGAGCTGCCATCCTACTTATGCAAAATAGCTCAAAATCTTAATACTAACTATGCTAAGCAACGCCACTGGGGTGAAATTGGTGGTGAATGTGCACAGCTTTTTTTTTTTGCTTTTTTTTTTTAATATATTGTGAGACAGTCTAGCCAAATTTCTTTAATTACTGTTACTACTTTAATATCACATAGTTATTTCCATAGAACAAGCACTAGAGGGGAAAGTGATACTCCTGTAATAACTTTAAAGCAAGAAGTCTCTGTGGTTAACCATTTTGAATTCACTCTGTGCTCTGACAAGATTTAAAAAGCACTTCTTTACCACCTTGTAGTTATGTACCTTCCTTTGCAATTTTCCAATGGAGCACATTCTTGCATTATTGGTTTCTTTACAATCTGACTTGTAGGTTAACTGCAGATCACCTAAGGTTTAGGACAGACATGGCATTCAATGAATAAAGAGAGAAGGTGAATAAAGAGACAAGACCTGTCTTCTGTGCCTATCCCTGACAACAGACCACTGAAGCTTTTAATGGAAATATACTCGATTTTTCCATGCCTTACTTGCCCATGTAGGAAAATAGTGCCACAATTCATAATGGTGTGATCATATTGGAGAGAGTCACAAAGGTTAGTGAGAACCTCATTGCTGTATCTGATTAGCAAGTAGTCAGCATCATGGGCAGCTGTGGGTACAGCACTGGAAGATGGAGGGCTTTACGGTTCTTGATCAAAACCAAATCCTCAGATCTCAAAAAAGATCCTGACATCTGAGCTGGGAAATAATAAAACACACCTTGAACTTTCAAAGAGGCTGGAAATATTTGAGAGGAAAGATAAGAAGTGTTAAAGGAAACAATCCACACTTAGCAGTATACTGCAATGTGATTGTTAAGTTTCTTGCTTATTCAGGTGTCTCACTGACCTGTTTTGCATAAAAGGGAAATTGAATTTGATGTTCTGTCAAATGAATGTGACCATCCAGAAGGCATATCTTTAGCATCTCTGGTTAAAATATGACTATTTTACACTCTCCAGAGACTGGGCTGGTGCCCACTGCAGCTACTGCTGGGAGCTGAGAAGTGCACTATGTTGATAGCATCTGTACCCTGAGGACCCTGGCAGTCCCATATTTTCTAAGATTCCCATGAAAGAAGGGAATCAAAGGCTGAGATGACTTAGTAAGTGAATTCTGGTCATTAGTGACCAAGGCTGATCACATTCTGCAATAGCATATTTATAGGCACAGCTGGATATTCAGAAAGAACATGAGAAGTGCCAGAGCCTTGGGAGTTCTCAAACACAGAGAGGCAGAGTGATGGATACAGAAAGAAAATAAATGATATTTATTGCAGTATCTCAAATCCCTTCTTTTTATGTTGTCCTGCCTGTCGTTCTCTTCTTTTCTCTGGGCAGGTAATCACATCTTGACCTTTCTCCAAGCTTGAGCCAGGTACAATTGCTAATGTATAGGTATTTGTCCTCACTCCTTAACAGAAAACTAGCTGGTTTTTTAAAAATTATTTTTTATTTAAGGCAGGTGCTGGCCTGCCTGTTTGAGGACTAAGAATTACAGGAGGCTCTCACAACTTCATTTTCATCCAAACAGTTTCTACAGTGTCAGATAACACTGCAAGCCTGGTCAAAGAGATCAAAACCACATTTTGAATACCTGTAGAACTGATAGACTACAAAACCAATACAGTATCTTTAGGACCAACTCCTTTCACAGACAGAATATGTTTATTGAGGTCATTGTCAACAGATGTCTGTTCAATATTCAACTTCTTCTTAAAACACAGTATATTTTACAACTTCTGTATGTACCCTGTTTGGGTCACTTCTTCATATTTAAGAAAGCTTTTCTTGATATTCCATGTTAATTCTGCCAAAAAATACCCCAAATTTAGTTACCCTGGTAGCCACAGAAATTAGCTAATGACTGCCTCCTTTGTAAAACAATTTATGTAGTGGAAGATTGTCATGGTACCTTAGCTTCCTCTCAGGTTTCCAAAATAAATAAAACAAATTTATTCAATCCTTTTTCCTTTGCCTCTCATTCCCGTTACCTTTCTTTGGGGACTCACCATATGATCCTGCTTTTTTGAACAACAAATTCTGGTTTCACATCACTTTTACCCTTCATTGGGTTCATTTTATATAAAAGTGGCACAATGGAATCAAACAAGACAAATTATTTCATCATGACCTCAGATAGCAATAAACATAACCAAAATATTTGTTTTAAATATTAGTACTGGCAGCCCAATATTCAGATTAGGAGTAGAATATACAGGCATGCAAGATATTTGAAAATACAAGCCACAGATTTTCAAGTGGTAACAAGAAAACTAATTTAATCTTACATTTTTAGTGGATTGTAAGTTGAATATTGGCTAATGCAGATACTTTGGATAGATAAAGAAGAGGAATACCTGGACATCAGTACTTTGAAATGAATCTCAAACGCTCTTTCCTAGAGGCAAGGAATATTTTTGAAAACGTTACTTCAGAGAAGGCAGGATTGAATGAGGTCCAGCTCCAGATATTCTTCCTAAAACACTTTATGCTTGTTTATCCAAATGCTAATGTTTGTTCTATGTTGCAAGTCTGTCACAACCAGAAGGACCATGGTATAACTTACAAGTTGTATTAGCACTTCACACTAACTGCAGTGAAAATGTTCAGCCAAAGGCTATCCTTCTCTTGCCAAATGTGGATGACCTCAGTCTTTGCTCAGTTTAGCTTCCAGTTTCAGACTTCCCAGAATTTATGCAGGAGAAAAATTCCCAATAAGAGGTCATGCTGATATGCTGTCATGAGACCTTATGAAAACATGATTCCTAGAAAAGGGCAGATATGTTATTTTTTAGTAACATTTGTGCATTTGTGGTGCTATGCCTCCTGCAGTATCTACTCAAACTCTACTGCTATACTGTTTGTCATAACCAAATACATCATATTTCTGCAGAGCTTGGTGTATCAGATCAGTGCCTGGCTGCACCATCATGAGTTTAATGACTATGGATTCCCATATCTTATATTGAACATACAGTAGGGATATAGCAGGCAGTTTATCTGCTTGTGCTTCCTTCTGTATGGAGCATTTCCACTTTTTTTTTTTTTTTTTAGAGGATGTTCTCTTAACTTCCAGCTATGTTTTCCTTTTGTAGCCACTCCTAAATCATACTGCTATATCCCAGTAATGACTTCTTTTTCAGGATGGAGTATATCTATAGAAATCTTGAGAAGATGGGATAATGCTACTTGCTCTCATCCAGCCATTTGTTTTGTGATAGAGAAAATCTTAGTGACTTCCTACAGCAAGATTGCCATCCAGGGTGTTTGCCATTTTATAACTGCCATTTTAAAATGTGTTTAATAATTAGCAACAATAAACCCTAACTGGCATGGAAGCAAGTCTTGCAACAACCACTAGACAGTAGGTTTACTTCTTCAAATCCACACCCCATCAAGTGAAAATTACTCCAGAAAATTACTCCAGCTTATCTTATAATTGCTGCATTTAATGTTGTTTACATTGTTTGGATCACTTTCTGACTGTTTTTTTAACTGCTGAATTTGTATATAGAACAGCAAACATTACTCTTTTGCTCAATAACGTTAAATTTATAGTGATTTTTTTTTTTGGTTATAAATGGAGGCTGATATAGCTGATACACATTTATGTCCTGCTAAATTCATGCCTTGCAGATATTATATATGGATAATTAAAAGCACCGATGAAGATACTGTCTTCACTGTTCTTGGTCTTTCTGGCTACAGTAGATTCTCATGTCTCTTCTGCACAGAACAACAGTAAAAATGTAACATATTCTGTTTCAGATGGACATATAAATATTGTTGGGATTAACAATCCCCAGTTTAATATCACCAACAGTTGACCCTTCATTCTGGAGTAAGTGATGTATTTGGCCCAGAAGTCAATATTTTGGCTACGCCTGAGAATTGCACGTTTCCTTGATTTGACAGGCTGTCACAAAGAGGCAACTTTTGAAAAATCTCAACACAGAGTAGAAACATTCTTCATATAAAACAATGCCTTCATCACTTAGATATCTACTGCAACATGGACACAAATTAAAGGACCCTCTGCACCTTTAGAAACTAGAGTAAGGCTGAAAAAAACAATCTAAGAATTAAATAGATGGGATCAGTTTTATACCACTGTCTAGCAAGTATAAAAGAGATAACTGCACAATTCTCCCTTCATAAGCTATGGATGCAAAGATTTTTATATCTCTTTCACGGAGCAATCAATAGTATAGAAATTCCTCTTCTGGTGTTGAATTTTGTAATTGCTTTTTTTTAAACCATGCTTTCTCAAGAAGATAATTACTACTGAATCAACAAATGCTACCCAAGGGAGAATGGAAACCCTTGTGAAATGGTGTAGGTCCTCACTTATTCACAAAATAAAAACTGGTTGCTGAATGGATGGAACAAGAGTCTCTAATTTTCTCCTTATTACTTTTAGTAAGTAGTAAGGTGTAGTATTATTTTCTTTGAAAAAGCCAGTGTAAATTCTTGTTCACCCAAGATTTGGATGAAAAGAAATGTGGTTACAGGAACCCCATCTTTAGCTAATAGAGACAAACTGATCTGTAGGCATGAAGCAGAAGGAGGGAAGGGAAATCTTTCTTCCTCCCTCAACTATGTTTTCAAGCTTTTGTAACATCTCCAAATCAGAAGGTGTAAGAGATACTGCAATGGATGCACTGTAAACATAAACATAAACAAAAAACTGATACCCTGAAAAGTGTTGCTTGCTCTTCTTTAAAGCTTTCTCCTACTGTAGAGCCACAGAGAAATTATCACTGTGTAACAGACGTTGCAACAGGCACAGTATGCTCTAGAGAGGACAGGTTGACAAGTGCTGTATTTTTCCCAGTGGACTGTGATGTCTAAAAGGAAGCTTTTTTGGCAATATCTGGGAAGGAGCATTTTGTTTTGGAAGTCAAAGGTTCCCTCATGACCAGCACAGTACAGTAATGCTATTATTAGCATTATGTATGCTAATGCTACATGGAGAAGCTGATGTAATATCACTGAATATGGCAATCATCAGGGTAAAGCACGGTGGCTTATACCTTTAAACTAAGTATATCTCTTAACATTTCATTATTTAAACAAAATAATAATAATAATCTGGAAAGTTATAATTTAGAGGGAAAAGAAGAGTAAAGAGGGGGATGAATCCACCAATTCACGTGAAAATTCATGTGATGCCATAAACTTGTATTTAGTCATCTATATTAACAACAAGCTTAATGTTTGCTAGGGACCAATCCAGCAGTCTTCAAAGGAGAATATTTAAATAAGGAAGAAAGTATATTTCCTTTATGCTCAAAAGAGCTTTCTATCCTTTTTGAGGACCTGAGAAACCTCTATTAATATATGTGGAAATAAAATCTACTGATAAGACATAATCTGATTAACAGTCCAGCTATTCTCCTGTACTTTGTAAAAAAAAGCCAAAGATCCGTGGGGTTTTTTTGGTTGGTTGGTTTGGTTTTGTTTTTTCCCTATCTATAGATTTGGACTTATGGCACTGTGGCAAGGTGAAGGTGAGTTCAATGACTGGGTGCTCTTGGCAGCTGTGTTAGGATAATTCATTCCATTATGCAATACTGTGAATCATACTACACACATAATTTCTAAAAGAGAGAGACCAGTGTTCTACCAAAAGTTTTAAAAATTCCTTAATACTTTAAAGTAAGCAAAAGCCTAAAGATAAAAACAAACCATCAGGACAGCAAATTAAGTCCTGATGTAAACAAATCTAAAGCCACTTTTATTGAGGTACACTGAAAAGTTTTAAACCAATTTTTGTATAAGTTTCTATTACAAAAACTTCAGAAGTCTTCCATCTTTCTGAGATGCTTAACAAAACATGTTTTGAAAAACAATGTTTTAAAGTAAGAAGTGATTATCTACTCTCTTTTTCACTGAGTATAGTCCAAGTGTTGATATTTAAGCAGTCATATTGTTTTCAATTTATTTCCCTGTTTTAATTCTGACAACCCACTCCCCATTTTCCATTTATGTGTAAACTATTCTACTTTGAATAAAATCTGGACAAAGCATGCAGATTTCATTGCCATCGTTTTGATATACTCTCCATTATTATTATAAACACCTTGCAGGTTTCCAAAGTCAGCAGTTTTAAAATGTATCAAAATGGAAAAAACCAACTAAACCAAAACCAAATGAAAAACGTATATAGAGCAGTTTCATTCCTTGAATATTCTGAGTGGGATTCACTATACTGCATTCAGTGAAAACAACAGAAGATAAAAAGGAAAACCTGAGTCTGAAATGTTCAATGTTGCCAAAAAATGAAAGGTTTGAAGCAATATGACTTATATGCATGTAGGGATTTTTAAAAGAACACAATTTATTTTAAGGAAAAAAAAAGTTTAGTTTGAGATATAATTTATGTTCTGAATAATTCAAATTGGAGAAAAGTAGTAAAAAGTAAATCTTGCTTTCAGACTAAGAAGTTAAAAACTTTTGATCCAGTACCAAGAAGATTAAAGACTTTTGTTCTAGTACTTTGCAGAACAATATAAACAGACCCACATGTGATCATCTTTCCTGAACCACATCACAGCTTCTGTCATGATTTCTTGCTACCTGTAAGGCAGTGAGAGCAAAAATGCTTAACTCTGTGAAGACATCATAGACTAAAGAGTACTGCTTTGCATGAATAAACCAGCCTATCCTGAACAGTACTTTGTCAATACTAAAGATGCAGGACAGCATCATGCTGGTGAGGGGGCTGGAAAACAAATCGTATGAGGAGCGGCT
>BJBW01005528.1:23218-56991 GCA_004320125.1 Scolopax mira
TCCAACCTAGACAATTCTATGATTCTATGATTCTGTGATCATACAACACGGCAGAACGTTCTCCATTATTTTCACTGCTTAGTAAGCAACTACATCCACAGCTCTCACACATTCACAACTCGCAGATTTGGGCTAACAAAGATCTCATCTTCACAAGAAACATGCCAGCCACCTCCCTGATGCCTCTGCAGCTATTACGTATTCCTCTGCTGACCACTGCTCTTCTGTCACACATTTGTCTATGTAGGTCATTGCTATTGCACTGTTCTTGGTAAAGGCCTTCAGAGTAGAAGTACATAGAAGACTCAATCTTTCTCAAACTTATCACCAAAAGAAACCCTCCCAGTAAAAGAAAAGCTGTCTGCACTGCCCACACCATTCTTCCTAGACAGATTATATTTTTGAACTCTTTGATCAAAAGAGAGTGTCAAAGAGAAAAAAACATTGTAAAGAGATTGCAAGTTCAATCCAGCTTCCTCCCAAAATATATGGTGCACATGTACTTTTATATCAAGCAGCAATTTAATGGTGCAGGATTTAACATTTCTAGAGGTGGAATCCAAGATTAAATTCTGCCAGCTTGTGGAAATCTTGTGTCCTTCTACTGATTTATAGAAATTTATGCTGGATGAATTTCATATAAGTTTGTTTTTCATCTTGTAATACATCTTAGAATTTGAAGCCCAGTAGGAACAAACCAGTGTTTCCTCAAGATGTGAGTAAATAAAGAAACTATGGATGAACAGGAACAGAGTTTAAAAAACAACTTCATCTAGCAGTTTTCATTCCTCCCCACATGTGGGCTTCCCACAAACTCCTTGTTTTCTACACCTTCTTTTACAAGTCACTTCTTTACACACCTGCTCTTCCTCCACTAATATGTTGGATGATATGCACAGGTAAACTTTAGCTGACATGTTAATCAAACCTTGACCTCATTGTTCTGGATATGATCCTGAACATTTCATCTGGGATTTGTGAAAAAGCAAAAAGAGCTTTGCTGATTCTGTGTGTGCAATGTACAAATTCTGTGAATGGAAATGTTAAACATCCTAGGGCCTCTCCCCCACTCTTCTTGTGTCCTTCCGTGATGGCAACCCAGGCCTTCTTTCCTTTGAGGTGCTTCCCTGTGGGATGCAGATGACATGTCAGTATTCTATACTCAGGTTTGGAATGAGCTTTACCTACATGTGTTGGGACATCTGGTTTCCCTGATGGCACAGGAGTTATATCAGGGAGATTTCAGCCCTCGAAATTTCTCCCTTTTCTCTTATTCATCTAAATGTATTTGCAAATGCACTACAGAAGGGAGAAACTCCACATACTTCACTTTTCACTGTAGAAATACAGGCTTCAAGAGTCAAATTACACCAGTTTTCGATTCTATGTATCTCTGTGTGAGGTTTGAAACTGTATAAAAGCAAAATTGGTACAGCTCTGCTCACTAGCCAGTTCAGGCACTATTTCAGGAAATAAGAGGCCGTGAGGACTTTGCCAGATGATGTCTGCACAGTCAGTGCTGCTATCCTTTGACTTGGCACAGAATCAGAGTAGAGAAAGCTGGGAGGAGAGACATGGGTTATCCCAAAGTAAACTGAGAATTCAACCAGCTCAACCAAAATAATCTCAATCTCAGTCTTCTATCACAATAATCCACTTGGATTTCATTCCCATATTAAGCCATCATGGGCATTTCCAGTGGCTGCAGCAGATCAAAGTCATTGGGCTCCCTCCCACAGACAGTCTGTGGGCTTCCTCCCACAGACACCTAAGGAAGACAACTCTGGTCCCTTCCCCTGCTGCCAGAGGATAGCCAGGGATGGGAGGGACACTGGCAAAGACCGACTGCAGGCAGGCACTGTGCCGACCCTGCTGCTGCCTGCCTGCCTGCTCATCCCATCCCTTGGCAGGAAAAAGGGCTTCCAGTGCAATCGACAGTAAGAATCCCACGAATCCACTGGGAGGAGGCCCAAACAAAAAGCAGATTTCCTGTGCTTAAAACTTCCTCAGCAGGAGGTACAGAGTGGTCTGTGAAAACAGTTCATAATGGGGGGTATGCTGAAATGAAATCCAAGTGGATTACACTGCTTCGGGTGGGAGGAGGTGGACTTTTTTTTTTTTTTTTCTTAGGTAGCTGGTGGTATGCCAAATCCAGGGGAGAATAGAGATCTTTCTTACAGATCATTACAATTAAAATGATGAGCATTAATGTCGTTTTTGGATTTCTCCACTTTTCATGGGTATTCTCCCTAGTCAAGTTGGGTTTGTATTTTGTGGTTAGGTTTTTTTGGGGAGAAAAAAAGTCAGACCCTTCACTTCATTTCCATGCATCCCCAAAGATTTTTAATCTATGTATAACAATGCTTAAATCACCATGACACTTACAATAAATATTGTATTATTTATTTTAAGACTTTAATTGTCATGGTATATTAATATCATTATTTTTACAATGCTGCTTAAGAGCTCCTCAGCATCAAAAAACAAACCCAACTTGAGTCACACTAGTATTTCCTCTTACTTTTCTTTTAGCACAAATGTGTTATACAAAAAATGAATTAATTACTAAATAAATAAAAAACATGACCCTTTTATTTTATGGACTACCTCTGTATTAGAGTTGATTTGGCTTTACTGAACTCAGATATTATTTCAATCCTGACATTTTCCAATGTATGTTACATGTTTTTCCCAAAGACAAACCTCCGCAAAAGACAATACCTAACAACCTTCCCCTCTTCCCATTTTTTTTACTGTTTGAGAACTTCTTATTGTTCCATTTTCACTGCTATTTAGGGTAAAAGCTCATTACAATATTATGAAGCTTGTAGCATAATTACGTGGCAGCACTTGCCAATGAATAACATCTGCAGCAATGTGTATGTGTATTTATATTACAGTAAACTTAAACCCCCTCATTTATTTTTTCTGCATTGCCTCTGTTTTAAACTCTTTGTCCCAAGTAAAGCATGAGGCAAATGTATAAACCACACAGGCTACAGTGCAGCCATTGTCATTGAGTGCCGTGCCAAATATAATTTCATCATTAGACTAAGGTTCATGCCAGGGTAAACTACTCTGTGTTAGATGTCTGCAAAATCTTATTTGCTCTTTTTATTATATTATTATTTTAAACGTATCTGTGTTGAGATTTGGTTCCCTCTGTGTGTCTGGTTTGGTGCTTGCTGTCTGTGCATGTTCTGTCCTAAGCCGAACTGCATTTGGAAAACCAGCAAAGAGACTATCCAACACTTACTGCCTTCTACCAGTCTGTTTCTTAAAATAAAACATAATGAGTTCTCTTGTAATGAAAATTTTGTCAATAACGAGAGACAGTGTAGTCCCCAAGTATTTGGGTAAGCACACTGTGTCATTTCTGTTTGACTACTTTTATTTGTGGAATTGGGTTAACTGTAATATGATCACACAAAAAGAGAAGCAAAGAAAGCTGTTCTCCTATTAAAAAATAAAGAAAAAGGCTTGTAATACAAGAGAGAGAATTACCACAATCTGTGGCAGAGACAATAGAGCACACAAACTCTTCTGAGCAAAGTACATTGACCTAGCCAGCCTATATAACACTGCATGTGTGCAGCCTTTGAAAATTATGAATTTAAAAAAAAGCCAGTATAGAGACATAACAAAAATGCTTAGGGAAATGGGCTGCGACTGGAATTTTTGCGGTACTGAGGTCTTTTCAGGACTGTGTTCCTCCCTCCCTCCCTGACACCACCCAAGATCTGCAGCTCTGACTGTTTGCCAAGTATCTGACACACACCTACCCCTCATTTAAAGCTGTCAATTGTTCTCATGCTTATAAATAAAATGAGTCTCCAAAAGAATTTAGATCCTAAAACAACTGATAACAGAGCTTAAAAAGGCTGTGACTGTAGTGTGTGCCTTTCATTCTCCCATGTTAATCTTTCTATTGTTGAAAATATTGTCCTTCGGGAATGTTCTTGGAGTCTGCACTGTTCTCAGTTTTTTCTGCTTTCTCTGCCAGTTTTTTCTAGATCAAAACCATTTTACTAGACAATTACAACCACATGCATTAAATATATATATATATTTTCTTAAAAAACTATGAAAGACTTCAGAAATACAGGTAGATTTTAGGAAGGCTTGTGTGTCCTCATGAAATAAGTCTCAAAAGCTTTATTAAGCAGGGAGAAAAGACAAGGCAGCAGCATTCCCTTATTATATATGTTTAGAAGCACTGAACCTTGCAGCTCTGACCTAAGCTTTTTGGTATTTTTCAGCCAAGCCCAGATCAGACTGTGCATTGCAGAAATCCCATCACCCAGTTTTCTCAAAAATCATCACTACAGTTCTCTGTTTGAATCTCATCTGGACTGTGTCTCACAGCCCTAGGTGACCCTATTTCCTTCTCTTATTACTAATATGCTTCTCCCCACATGCACTTACAATACGATTCTGTTCAGAGTGAAAAAAATGGCCTCTCTTTTGTTCCAGATGTAGAAGTTTTGCAGGCAAAAAGTAATAAAAAGACATGGAAAATTAATCTCACATAACTCTTCACAGAAACAAAAAGCATAACTATTTGTGGGCCTTTGAGAATAAGCTGATGAAGGCATCAAACTGTACTTCGGTTCCCTGCTACCCTAATCATCTCAAGCTAGGGCATGAGAGATGAATTTGGAGCTGACGAATGTTGAGTAGGAAAGCTATTTTGTATGTAAAGTGAACTGCCTTTCCTTAGCAGTACTCCACTACAGAAGTGAAAATTCTACCTTTCCCTGTTTGCTAACACCCAATAGACATATTGTCCTTACAAAACTGGGAAGTAAGGAACATAAGCACCAGCAGAAACCTCAGGCTTGTTCATGGTACAAAGCAGAATCCACTATCTCAGGTTGTTTGGAATGATATCCTAATGTTTAATACTAATCTGACAAATTTAAATGTCTTAATGTTCCTGATGACTTTTTATAATGCAACTTTTAAAGTCTGCCAAAAGAGAGATTAAAAGATTTTGTGGTGCTTTAAATAAGAAAGACAAATATAAATAGAAGATAAACAACATAAAGACCACTGACAATTTATGTTGCAGCAATAAAGAATTAATCAAGAGCAAAATAAATTAGTCTTCCATTCCTTCATCCTCCACTCTTCTCAAATGGAGAAAGTTTAAAAAGTTTAAAAAGGATGTGTGTTGGGTAACAATGAATTCTGTCTATCATTTTTTTCCTGCTTGTTTTTTTTTCTTTGCTGCATTTGGCACCCTGGAGCGAGCACCCTAGATGTTCCAGAACCCTGTACCTCTGCCAACCTGGAAGCTATTCTACTGAAAAAGCCTGGTTAGGTTCTTCCACACACCTCATTTTCATAACAAATGAAAATGAGGTGAAAAGCCATCAGGCCTCCACCACATTGTCCAGAATTTAAAAAAGCAGAGATCTATCTCTTATCTGCTAGACTAGGACAGCAAAATGGGAACACTCACAAATTAAATCTACAGCTAGAAGCAGGAAAAAAAATTGCAAGAGGTTTGATAGTTCACATGATTTTACTGCTCAGATCATTCTGCTGGGATGTAACCCAAGCAATTAAAGAAAGCTACATGCTAAAAAAATTGCTTAAACAGTATTCTTTGAGCTTTTGGTCTTGCAAATAGACCCTTCTAAAAAGCAAGATGGATGCCCTTAGAATTTTTATCAAGATATGGGTATGGACCCAAACCTTTGCAGAGTTGGGAATCCATGGACTTGGCTCCAGTAAAAAGACATAGGACAAATAAAATAAAAGGAAATCAGGAAATGGAGACAGCAGCTGCCAAATTTACCATGCAAAGTAAGAACTATTTCCCAATAAACCCTGTGAGACACCAGAGTGTTATTTCATGTCTGTGTATCAAAGCTAGTGATGTCTGCTATTTCCTTGTATTAATACACTGGGTTACAGATGTCAAGAAAAACAGAGTCTGTACTTTAAGACTTATTTCCATGAGCCAAAAGCAAAAAATAAATTTGGGTTAGTTATATGAAGGCAGCCATGCCCTGCTCATATATCCCCATGTGTTTGAACTCTGAACTTCAGAGTTCAGTCACAGTCAGTCACGAATATGATACACTCTTGCCACATGCAGAGGAGAGAGGAGAATATTCCTCCTTTAGAATAATCAAAAAGTGTGTGGAGAAATTACTTCTATGAGAATCAAAACTGGCCACCAGAATAATGGATGGCAAGTATTCCAATTATCTCTAAGATCATGTATTTAGAAACAAAATGCATATGTCTATTTTTCCTCTATTGGTCCCCTTTTTTGATGAAGCAGTTGAGACAGAGATGACTAGTGCATACTCCAACATCAACTGCAGACAGCAATCCTGCTAATTCAATTGTGTATGTCATAAGAGCAGTTACTGAAAAGCCCAGAAATTCATAGCATCCCCTGCCATTAACAGAAAATGACTGGTGAGATTTTATCTTCCCCTAATAAATTTCAGTTAAAGCTTGATTTTAATTAGAAAACCCAGGAGAATTAGGTCCAATTCATTCTTGTTTTGCATGTGGTTGAACTGATCACAATCCAAGAAGGGAATAAGCCTGAGCAAAGGACTACACAATAAAAATGTGTGTAGTTGACTCTGGATTATCCGTGGTTAGATTATCCAGACTAATCAGTGCCTAGTGCCACAGAATAATAAATAGGGTACAGTATTCTCCTGGACTCTGCTCTTCATGTTACCTGTTACTGGGCAGAAATCAGTTTAAAAGATTTTTTTCCTAACATCAGTGTACGAAAACTATATTTGTAGCCTAACTTCGAATTGCTCTGTATTAATTATGCCTTTTTTTTTAATACAATCTGTTCCATTTCATCCACATCCACATTCTCCAGGATGACTGAGTCAACTTTGCTTTCCACTGTTACTTTAATTAGTCTAAACTCTGGTTTAAAGTCTGCTAGCAAGCTGTTGCAGAAGTTATAAGAATTTCCTTCTCAGTTCCAGTTACTGTCCAGTTTAGTTTTTCTGAAAGTTGACTGGAGCATTCTGCGCTGTTTAAAAAACAGAGCGGAGGGCTGAATTTGGTCTGTTGCTGATGTAGTATTACCATGCATTACGAACCCTGTTCTCAGTTCATCTGAATGAAGGCTAAATCCACTCAGGTCAAAGAAGGTAAAGGAACATAGGCAAGAGAAACAGGACCGCTGCATATAATTTGTTCTCACACATTAAAAACATGCCACAGTGAGTCAGTTTGCCATTGTTGCAAGAAAATGGTGTGAAAATGAATAAAGTTGATGTGATGCACAGCACAATCACATCACAGCTGCTGAGAAAAACAAAAAAGGGAAAGTGGTAGCCAGCTGCCACTGCCAGAGAGAGTCATTCCAAGGGCCACACATCTGGGTCCTGCAGCTGCCAAACTCATAGTGACTGACTGCTTCCAATCCTGGAGTAATCAGAGGTGAAGTGACAGAGGCAGCACCATGCCAGTTCAATCAGTGACATGGAAAAAAACACAGGTATTGCTTTTCACTAAGGAGCTATTGTGTCTGTTTTCTCAGTGCTGTGAGATGCAAACCTGTTTACTAACACATGAATATCTAAATATCTAGAACTGATAATGATGAAGGGCCATCTATTTGTCATCATTCAGCCTCACATTTTTCAGGAGACGTTTTCTAAAATAACATACCTGCCATTAGCATGACAAAATTATGTATGATTAGGCTTTCCAGTTAGAAGAAAACATGAATCCTCAATTATCTGTTTGACTGGCAGAGCTCCATTTTTAGAGCTGGTCTCAACATGTTCTTTTCCTCCCCTTGTGCTCATTTTCTTATGCCCTGAAAAATACTAACAAACCCTCACAAATTTCCAATTAAAAATCAATATTTTTCAGCAGAATTAATGATCTAAAATGTAAATAAAATTTTAAAAATATAAGAAACTGCTTTTTCTCAAAATTCCATTTAATCAAAACTAAAGCAAAAGAAACAAAACCTTTTTAAAGCTTTTTAAAAAACTATTCAGTTTTTAGGGTACTCTGAGTAACTTCTGATTTATACTGGTATGAAATCTGAATCAGACCATCAGAATGATCTTGCATCCATTTCCAGTGTATACTCATACTGCAGTTTCAGGGGAATTAGAGACATGATATATGAGATTTTGGAGCTTTTCCTTTTATGTCCAAATCAGAGCAGTTACCTACAGTAATACATTCACCACAACTGGTAATTATAAACATAATTTGATTAAAGATTATGTGCTTCTACAGTAGATATGCACTCTAGAGTAGATATGCACTCTCAAATAACCATGTCTTTCTTTCCCAAAGGGGTAAGAAATAGATGAGTGTTCTCAGTGTTACTGAAACACATTCATACCAGTGCATTGTCACAGTCTGAAAGTTATATGTACTATTTAAAATAAGGGTACAGCTTTCAGTAATATCCTGAACGGTCAGAAATATGATTTAGGATTCAATACACTAGTATTGTGAGGTGGATGAAGGTATCTTTGAACATATCTAGCCATTAGTAATTCCCAAACTTTGTTTAACTGGTTTGATATTTCTCTCAGTGATGTCAGCAATTGCAAGATCCTACACTAAGGATTAAAATTGTTGCAGTTCTTGTATTCTTTGCAATGTTCCTACTTTATTTTATTATGTCTACCATGCCCTTACATATGCAGTAAATAAAATTTAGCATTCTGAGTATACTTCACAGACTACTTGCCACTACAGAGGCAAGCGTACAGAAGCTGAGGTGCAAAAAGAAGATGACAACATTAACTAGGAAGGAGTATGAAGTCCTGGTATGTCTTAACGAGAGCTCTGTACTGAATCAGTAGCAGAGCAATGAAAATAATGCTAGGTAAAGACACAGAATTAAAGAAATTTAGAAGCTTATGCAAGTACAAATTTAGAAACATTTTCAGGATGGTTTATACTCTTGTGGAATTTGCATTTTATCTCACTTCATTTTATTTCACTGAACTGTCTGATTCCCGATATTCAAGAAGGTAGTTATCATTAATCAGTTTTATTCTCACCACATGCACGTGAGGTAGGAAAGTGTTATCCTGATTTAAAACCAAAGGTGTGTAAACTAAGGGACATACCTCGAATCATCAAGTATTTGTGGCACAAGATGGGATTTTTATCATGTCTTCAGAGTCTTAGTTCAATAATTTGGGTAGACGAAAGACTACTTTTTAGTATTTAAGAGAGTTTTTGGTTGGGTGGCTGGCTTTTTTTGTTGTTTTGTTTTAAATATAGACACATTCGGGTCATTGATTCATAGCATTATGATGAATTGGTGGAGAGAATGAAAACTTCCAGCTTGTCTGTGGAATGAATTTTCTGTGATGTCTGGTTCAGAATCTCATGTAAATCCTGGGATGCACAATGCCTACAGTTATTCCAATGTAATTAGAGGAGGACTTAGAATGGAGGAGCATCTCAAAAATTGTGTAATCAAGAGCGTAGTAAAAGTAACATGAGGTACTGCAGAAAAGTTGATACCATGTGCTGCTGGGCTACTTGTACTTTGGACTGAGATACCTCAGTGAATCATGGGCCTGTGGCAGCTGAGGTCAAACAGTAACAAGGTATATGAGCTTCTTTAGGTATAGCTCCTAGGACTGAGCTATCTTGCTTCCATCAGTGGAATATACAAAAGAGATTCCTTGGGCCAACGCCCTTGCCCATGACAGGGAGTGATTTTTCTACTGACCACAGAGTCTCAAGCAAGGTCAGGAGTGTGAAACACATAGATAAGACTCTTACTGATTTCTGAACCATGAGTGCTTGTAAAGAGACATCTTCAATTCCAGGACCGAGTATGCTAAGATACAAGACCAGCACTGGCCTAGGGATATCACTTTTCAATTCTCTGTGTTCATACTTTAAGTCACAGCTACTAATCAAGCCAAGCCTATGTGCTTCCTTTATCTCCTACCAGACATTTATTTTTCCTATGACACTATCAAAAGTAAAAAAAAATGAGGAAGTCAATATTTAGGATCTCCAGTAGTTTTTCCATTTTGGTCCAAAATAACAAAAGACTAGTCACAATATTTTTTTTCACACTGCCATAGACCAGGAAGAAGGAAGTATCTTTGCTAGAGATGGTTTTGGTCCTGTCTTCACCCATGGGAATACATAGAGTTGGCAGCCAATTAGGATCATAATTGTGTTAACTGCAGTAGCCTGACACCAAATATTCTCAGCTACCTTTCCCAAAAACACAACATGAAGCAAAATGTGCCTAATTATCCTCCATGTTTTCCAGTCTGCTTCAAAAGCCACCTGCTTGACATATCTGATTAACAGCACTTCTCCCCTTGTCAATATTGTGTTCTTTCTTTCTATTTCTTCCTTATGATATTTGTTAGTGTCAGTGTCCCTACTACTGCAGACAAATGAGAAAAATATTTTGAAGGGATGATCACCAAAGAAGAAGGTTATAAACCCATATGGTCATTTCACCATCACCTGGTTTTGGTTATCATCTCCTGCATATGAAGGCCATCTCCTGTCTTCACAGATGGTGAATCAGCTCCCATAATACTTGCATATCAGAGCAGAATTTGGCTCAGTGATCTTAACAAGAAGGTTGTAATCAGTCTATTTGGGTTTCATTTTTACATGGTGGAGTTTACCACTGTACCCCATAAATTACATCTTAAATTGCATTTACAGTCAGAAGGATGACTGTAAAAATGGTGTGTATGCAACAGAACTGCTTCATGTTTGCACTGAGTTACATAGGCCTTGTTTTTTGAACATAAATAGACCTTCTTTCCTCTTTATTTCACAGAAACTGATCCAACTAGGGGACAATAAGCTTGTTTCTTTCATGATTCATTCATTATCAACACAATGTTTAATTAAGTGTTTACAGTTGCAGATCTTTATTTAATACAGAAAAAGGAATTAAAATATTCAAAAATATCCAGCTTATACTTCAAACTCTCTTTCATATACAAAACCTTTTTTTTTCAAGTTGCATCTTTTATCATTGGCTACAAATGATGTACACATTAAATAGCAAAATCTTACCTTATGGTCAATGATAGAACTGTGGATGTATCTGATTTCAGACACAGGATAAATCAAATTTAGAAATAGGAGAGAGACAGTTTTCACCATATTGCTTTTCAGAGCAAACTCTGTTTTTTTGAATATTTTGATGAGGATGGTTTAGGATGTTTTTGTTGCTTTTTTTAAGTTGCTTGGACAAACAACTGTGTTTATGGTCAACAAAGATGACCTCTGCAGGTTCAAATACATGTATTTATTTAATCCATTGCTAGAGACTCATTTTTCTTTCTTGTTAGCCATCAGTGCCTTCAGACAGCAATACTTAAAACAAAAATATGTTGCAAAAAGTCAATGACTCTGTAGTAACAATACTCCACAAAGTTGCTGTGCAAAATTCATATCCTATTTCTTTGACAAGGGATGGAGTTCAGGCTGGCTGGCAAGGACATCTAATCTGAAACAGATTTCCTTGCTGTTCAACACTCATAGTAGAATGAGCTCGCATGAAAAATCTAATACCATTTGATTACTCATTAGTTCCAGCAACCTGCTTTCCTTTTCATTTCTGTTCCTAGTTGCCTTCCTTTCCATCATGTCATTACTCCCCGTGGCAAACTTTGCTGCTTGAAACACAGCATGACATACCAGACCAACCAGGACTATAACTTAAACCTACCACCAATGCTAGCCAAGTGACAATCTTTATTATAAAGCTTGCACAAGGTTCTGAGTATCAATCATATTTTAGACAATCAGTACTCATTACATTGTTGGTTTTCATTTTCTCAAAGCTCACTTTAAAACTAGGAAAAATGTATTCCTCTTGGATTTCTATTATCCCAGTCCTGCTTCTAAAGGCAATTTCAGGCTCAGGAAGGCATTTTGTTTGAAGCATGTGCATTAAACCTCATAAAGTGCTCAAAAGGAAAGCACAAAACAAATCAAAAACCTAGTAACTCGAAGACTGTACAGATCCTTCTCATGCAATGCTTCTAGCATTTTTTTTTATCATTTGTCCAAAAAACAAGCATGAGCTTTTCAATGTTAATTACTAAGTGCCTAGAAAATGTATTTTTCTTTGTCTAAATGGAGAATCTTCCACAATCAGCATTTTTTTCTGGACATTTCCTGGCTCTTAAAAGCTTCTAGCATATGGTGCAGGGGGTGTGATTTCTGGTTTGATTAGGTAAGGCTTTACCTTTCAGCAAAACTGTTTAGGTGTGTATTATTACATTTACCTTGAGGCACATAAATATCACACCCAGTTCCGTTGCAACTTGAGCCTTAACTGAAAAATAAAGCACCCTTCAAGGGGAAAAGGGGCTGGATGTTTACCTGAAAGTAATATCTTCTAGCAACTCCGCATATAAGTAACTTTCCATTCTTAAGTACCATCTCGCTTTGACTTTGTGGATAAAAACGCTCTTGAATCAAAGTAGTCATTAAATTTTGGAGCTTTTTCATCTTAAATTGATCGCGAATTGAGCACAATGGTCTCAATTTAAGTACGTTCCTTAACTTGTAGCTTCTGCAAATGCACTTGTGAAATGTTTTGGTCAACCAGCTCCCATGATAGATGTTTAACACCAGCACTTGTGCAAACATTTGTTCTTGTATACAGTGTTTAGTCAGGTCTAATGGTAAAGGCTGTAGTTTCTCTTCGCCAGTTGGGGGAACTTTCAGCTTACAAGGAGAAAAAATGACAAACCAGCACCCCCCTCAACTACCTTTCCAAAGAGAAGAGAGATGAAAACCCACTTTAGAGTGAGAAGTGAGTCAATAAAGCAGTCCAGCAATTTTTTTTTATACCTGAAATATTTTTTCTGCATGTTTTTAAACAGGAAAGAGTTTTATATTTGCTGATATACAAGAATGCCAAATTGAAAAATACTTGCTTTCCATCCCAACAAGAGAAAGATATAAGCCAGATTTATTAACTGCCAAGTAGACTTTATGTTCAAATTTCTGGTCACATTCCAACCAAGTAATCGGGTGTATAAAGATTAGATATAACTAGGAAGATCATCAAAAACAACTGAAAATACCTACATTTGCTTTTTCTTCAAGTATTTTCATGAACAGGGCTGGTTTAATGAGTACTAACTAAAAATCTGCTAAGAAGGAAGGTAAAAGTGACCTCTGAACCACAGATCATGTTCAGCAATTCCATTTTCAAATGAGCAATTTCCATTTGCTCATTCTTCCCTCAGCATTACAGAAATGCTCACTTTTTTCTTTTTTCTTTTTTTTTCCTTTTTTTTTTTTTTTTTTTAAGTTGAAAGCTTTGAATTAGTCACTAATTTAGTTGTCTGTGTAGTTAAGTAAGCAGCCTGATTTAAGTTTGTATCAACATCTAAAATTTATGATGAAAAACATGAATTCTCCATGCATTCAATTCTTAGAGGCTAACTGTAAGCATCCTCAATTATAAATGTTTGACATTGGTTTCTATGTGACAGGTTTAAGCACAGCATCAGTAACATGTTCTTAAAATACCTTAAATATCCAGTAATTAATCTGAATCTAATTAGTAGATTAGATTGAATCTATTTAGTAGATTTTTTAGCAGTCTTAAAACTTGTTAACCTTCATAACATGTGACTATTAGGAAAATCCCTAAACATTATTTAGCAGATAGGAGCTATGAATGACAATCCATACAAAGGTATAGTATTTCCTTGAGAGCTTGAATGTGAGAAAATTAGCAACATGAAAGAATATAACAGGACTGTCAGCATCAGGACAAATAAGCCAAGGTCCTCTATGACTGAAAATTATGACTGTAGCTTAATTATCTGAAAAACAAATAGCACATTTATGTAGTAGATTATATATATTTAAATAAATTTTTGTACATGTCTATATTTTTATTAGTTTATATCAAGACTTTTATATTTAAGTCATGCTTTCTCTTTATTTAGGAGGTCTGAAAATGAGTCTTATCAAAAGTCAAAATATGGTTATTCATTTTTCTTCTTTGATTTTAATACTACGTAAAAATCACCAAATGGAAGGATATTCTAGCATTATTCATTCTTATGAATTCATTACATTTTTATGGTTTTAAAACTGAAACTCCTGAAAACAATTATCTTCATTTTTATTTTAACTAATTTATGTTTGTACAGTGTATTACAGTGACCTAATCTGTATTTCAATTTCAGAAATGTATTTCTAGTAGAAGATTCTATGGGAAAGGAAGGCGAAAGGGAGATTTCACTGGGATTTTATTATTTTTATTTTAATGAGAAGGGCTGTTCCTCTTAGGAAGGACAAATGTGGTTTGAAGCCTGGTCTTATAATAACTGCTTTCCCACAGAAATAATTTTAAAGTAATGACTCTTGATTATTTAGGTTGAGCTAGAGTAATTTTTAAATGAATTCTGAGTACTGTCATAGTTCAGGGGTTTGGCATATAAAAACTGGTCCAAGAATCCCTTTTTAAATCCTTGTGAAATTCCCATCTAGATTTGTCAGACACTGTAATGCACATTTACACTTTACCAATATTGCCTAAAATTAATTCTTTAATTTTTCTGGTGTATGCTTCCAGACTTCATGTGCATCTGAATAACAAAAAAAGAGCTGTAGTGTTGAATCTGCCTTGGTGTCACTTTCACAATCCCTTCTGTAACAGCACCAGTTAATTTTAATTTCTGCTTCAGTTCACAAGAGAAGGATAAAAAGAAGAAGCTGTGAAAGCTGTATTTCTGCTTGTATTTCACAAATAACACATACTGCTCCATGTCAATCGTTTCAACATCACACCAAATCTTTCTGCAGCAATCAGGCTATTTTTCTACCCAGTAATATTTCTGAAAGTCAAGTGATAGTGACAGCTACCCTGGTCATTCTTTATCACATGTAAAGATTATGCAAGTTTGTCAAGTCTACTAATATCTCAGCTTTGACTGGTGTTCTGCCCTCACTTCTGTTCTTGGTGGAGGCTTACTGTCGATAAAATCCATATCATACAAGCTTTCTATGTTTGTATCATTGCACAATGGACAACTTATTTTATTAAGGGTTGCTTACCTCTGTGTACTAAGTGTTATTGGCTGTGATAGCAAATTTCTTATATACACGTTATGAATGTTCTTCTGATGGCAGCTTTTTTGCTAATGTGACGTTCAATAAGAAGGGTTATTGGTTTAATATATTGTGAATAAGCATGATGTACAATCATCATTTTGTTTCAAGCTGACTGTAGACCTATCTATCTACTGTGCTCCTACATGAAGCAATTCTTTTAATTTTGGGCTGCTTTAAGTACTTGAGATCCACTGAACATGCAACAAAATAGCAAAATTTAGTCAGCATGCATGCACAAGTTTCCTTTCTCTTTCTTTTTTTTTTTTTCTTTTTTAATTAAGCACTCAGACTTACTTCAAAAGTAGCACAAATATGCAAGTCAACTTTATGATTAATAGCTTCAGACTCAAATGCTTTTATTTTTGGTCTTCATGGAGAATCTACTATTTCCACTGAGATTTTTTCAACAACTTCAGCTGTATTTAAAGTTAATGAGCTTTTTCAATTAAAGCTTCAGATATTTAGCCTTTGGATAACATTTAGATGAACCAGGGTGTATCTAATTATGTTGGGTGAATTCTTAAGAGGCTCTGCAGATACTTCATTCATAACAAGCACATTTTATGTTGCAGGCACGTACTGGACTTCATTCTAGACTGAATGCAAATCACCTTTGTGAAAACAGCATTATCAATAGGTGTGAGAGTTCGAGGAATGACTGCACTAGGAAATGCCCTTGAGACTATGTACAACATTAACCATTCTGAGTGGCAGAGAAATGAGGACTGCCATTAGGGTAAAATCTAGACAAGGAGAAGAAGGCTGGGTAAAAATATAAAAGCATTGTCTAGATTGGGCAAAACATGTCAGAACAGAATATCGAAAACTTGCTGCTTGCTTATAGAAATCAACAAAGGTATTAAACTAAAAGAACCACCACTTTAACATGAGAAAAAGAGGGAAATAAAGATTGTGTGGTTTTCAAATTGTGCACTTTGGTCTGGATGTACATGGGAAGGAAACACTGCTTTACACACCAACTTCCCGGGGAGTTGATGTCTTCTGCTTTCCTGTGGGAGGTCAGGGTTTCTAATCACTCTATGAGAATCCTGAGGTGCAGAATTCACCACAAGAGATAGTTTGACTGGCTTAGAAAAACTGGCATATCAGATTAAGTTGTTGACCTGCATTCACAGAAAACATTTGTCACATGTTTCTTGCAAAACCTTGGGAACACCACTTACACTATCCTGTTCTTGAGACACCACCTGTAAATTGAGGATGGCATTATATCCCTATCTAACGGAAGCAATTGTGAGGATATTTGCAGGACCAAAGGGCTGGCCATAAGGAAGGAGTGAAACAAATACCTATCTAGGTAGATAACAAATAGTATTGAACTACAAAGTTTTTCTCTAGACTGGGATTTTAAACATTTTAAACCTAAATAGCTGATGAGCACCAAGGCATGTGTTCAGCTCCCTAACGATACAAAGCAGAAAGGCTTTGGAAGGTAAAATCTAAGTTAGTTCAAGTTTCAGTTAACTCTTAATGTAGGGCTGTCCAATTGTACAATGGAGAAACATATTCAAAGAACATCTTAACAAAACCCCGGACTTAAGGAGGTTTTTTATGTTATACACACACATTCTAGCTCTGGGCGGTCCTGCTTGAGCAGGGGAGTTGGACTAGATGATCTCTATGGTCCCTTCCAACTCTAAAAATAATTCAGTGAAATTCAGTGAAATTTTCTTAACTCTATTCAGTTTCTGTTTCTAGCTTGGTTACCCAGGCTTAAAACATGTCATAGTGGATTCAAGGTAATCTCTCACTTCATTTGGCCAGTCAAAATTGTTAATGGGGCAGCTTCTCAGTACAGAAAGGGGATTGGGCTGCAATTGCTTACCCTTCAGATGTTAGATTTTAATTCTGCCTTCCAATCCAGTTGCTCATTTTCAGAAAAGTTGATGAAGACTTAATAGTCTTGATACTTCTCTTAAATTTTCTGAAATTGATCGCTGGCTGCAAAACTGTTAGATGTGATGGCACAGACAGACCAACATGCAGAACAATGTGGTTGTGTAAGGATTTTTTTCTCAAGCACTCCCAGAAAACAGAATCTAAAGGCAGGGAAACAACTTCAAAGGTTATAATTGAAGAACTGACTGAAAGAACTACCACTGAAGTACATGGTCTCATTTCTCTCCTCCACCCCATCCTTCCTCAAGCGAAATACTAACAAGGAACTGCAACAGAGTACAGTTCTTAAGTCAACACTTGTACTGCCACTTTCTGATACTATATCGCAGTAAACGATAATAAAAGAAATTGCTCTCTTTGTGACTGAAGCCTTAGTCTAAACCAGAACAGAACAAAACTGACAGATGTTTCTTCAAGATTTTTCTGAGAATATATCTGATCCAAAAGAAAACGTCACTTTTCTCCCCAGCGAATGTAGCATTAAAGGGTAAAAGTGGCAGCATTCCAACCAGAACTTGCCAAAACTGTGAATCTAAAGGTATTTGCCTTAGGAAGAAAAATATCCACCATGTTCTCAGCACTGAAGTATAAAATGGCTGATTTCCTTCCATCCAATTTCCCAATTGTTTTTTATTAAAAACAATATAGCAAAAATCTTATAGAGGCCACAAAAAATGCAATTTCATATTATTTTGTTTTGAGAATTTTCTCTTTCTCTCATGCTACTTCACACTTAATTGAAACCTTCTCGCTTTATATCTTCAGATTAACAGAGCCAGTCTCATTACAACTGATTTTTCATTTACCTGGTAACAAAGACCCTTGGTAGACATGGCCACTAGAGAGTTATCTTGAGGGACAACCTGATGCATAGGAAATGCATTTATCAGGCAAACCACCATCTGTCCAGTTAAGAATCAAGATGCAGCCCAGAGTCCACACCAGGTGTTAGACTGGGCTTAGCTGTAGGGGGGAAATTCCTCACACTACATTTGAGAAACCACAGCCTTTATTTGTATCTTTAGTGATAATCACTGATTTGGCTTTTTCAAATGCTTTGTGTGACTTGATTGCTTTTAGTAGCTACTTGGCTTTGACTGACTGATATATGCACTGGTAACAGAAATACCTTAAAACAGCAAGCACAGTTGGAGCTACAACAAATTGGAAAATGTGCTTTAAGAACTTACCAAGATACCTTTGTCGCTCATTTTTGGGCTCCTGTCCCAATGACTTCAGCTTGAAAGCATTAAAATGAGTTCCTTATACATGCTTTGCAGGTGAGGGGTTTTTTTGAGCTTTAATTTGCTGTTTGATTCGCCCCGGGATTTTCAGGTGTTGCATGAGGGAGTAAAGAACAGAAAGTACCTCAGTTCTTGGTTGTCAGCCATTGGATGATGGCCACAGCATTATTAAACCATCCAAGCATGCTGGGTCTCAACCACAAAATTTAATTTTCCCTACTGCAGGGACTAATCAACTACCAGAGGCACCAAGTCCTGAGGAGACTGGTTTTATCTATATTTTTTTTTCTTTCAAAGACTGAAGCACAGTTAATTTTACAGTTTTGTCTATCCTCAGGCTTACAAACAATGACAGCAATGCAGTTTGATTAGAAACAGATAAAAAGTGGAATTTATGCTTACACTATGACATAAATTAAAGAAAGATGAAAGGTTTAAATAATTAACAGCACCTCCATAAGTCAGATAGAAAGACCCCGGATTCCCTTAAGTGAAAGAAAAAAAAGATTGAAAAGGAAGTAAAGCATGCTAAATGGTATCAGCAGCTACCTCTTACTTTGTGTAAAACCGAGAAGGAAAGTTGGTTTTTACAGCAATTGCCTGTTTCCACAAAACCACCTCCACTGACAAACTAATTCACATTTGTGAATCTTCACAAGAGATTTACAGTACATACATATTTGTATCTCAAATTTAGTATTTAGAAGAACTATTTATCATTCACTCACTGCATAATAATCCTTTAGCTTCTCAAGCAGTTGCTTGCATATTGTTTTTTTCAGAAACTCTATGTGTATGTTCTCCATCCTAGAAATATGACTGGGCAATTGAACCATTTATGTTTCATTTACCGAGAAGTATAGGGTTTCATGCTAAGAGGGGAAAGCTGGGAGACAAGTAAAGAGAGCAAGGAAAGAAATACTGCAGCTCAGCACCACCGCAGTATTCATCTATATTGTTTTTAATCATAGAAACTGTTTCTTGGAGTTCTTCCAGGAAAGACTGGGGGGCAGAAGGAGAACTTCACAATGAAATAATGATACCTTAAAATGCACCAACACTGGAGATAAAGGCTGCACTATGCACATGTTAAATTTATCAGAAAAAGATGGTTGCAAGCAGCTGTACACATGACTAAGACAGAATTCTTTCAAAATGACGGCTGTCCAGGCTTTATAAGAAACATTGGCTTAAAAGAAATTTGGAAATAGAAGAAAGTTCCAACCAAAGAAAACAATTATAAATATTCTTAATTGCCTGGAAATAATTTGTCATACAAAATTGGACTGAGATACATTTATACAAAAGCTTCAGATGCGTTGATGTTGTAATGCCCTTTAGGAGCCCAGCTTTTTGCACAGAGTGTTCCAATAACACATTAAAGAAAAGGATATGACTTTCACTTTTATCTTCTACCTCCCTTCCTCACTCCATTTGCTCTTCCACTTTTTTCTCTTTCTTCACTTTTCTTTTTTTTTTTCTTCTTTTTGCAGGGCAGGGGGGAGCATAAAATAACTGGAAGACTCAGTAACTGCTACTCAGTGTATTTTATTATTTCAGGAATTCATTCCAAGCTGGGCTGCAATTACATTTAAAACTGGAGAATAATGGGCTATTGACATGTATATGGTTTTAGAAATATAAGGCCTCATTTTCTCAGCTGGAATTTCCCCACAATGTGCATTTGCATTACATTAGAGATGCTCTTTTTAAAAAGAGCATAGCCTGCATTCAGACATTTTGACATTATCTGGGTCAGAGGCAACATTTAAAAGCAATAGCCCTAATTCTACTGTGAATCTCTTACATGCACATGCAATGCATTAGTGAAAATGAGGGAAACACTGAGATGTTCTCCATAGTAAGCCATAGTTTATGACATACCTGCCTGCACCAGACATTAATCTGCAAGAGATAGATTGTCATGGTCATGGTCCCCTGCCCCTCTCCAACTGCATATACATTACCTAAATTGAAATCTGCACTTCTTCACACCCTGTGCAGTTTGATGTGACCAGAAATGGTAGGAGGCATAAACTAGTAGTTTTCATGGTACATATAATCATCTCCATTTTCCATGTATTTACCTACATGTATAGCAGCTGCAAATTTTTCCTTCTGGCTTAACAATGAGCACTTTATTCTCCCTTAGCTTAGTTGAGGTCTAACTAGCTTGTCAGGCTCAAAATTGCATGGCACTGGTTAGGTATGTAAGCAACTCAGTACCTTTCTTGTTCCCAGAAGTGGCTAAGACATAATGGAAAAGGAATGCAGAAGTTTTTCACCTGTTATAATTGTTTTATAAAGCCCTGTACAATGAATTCTTTGTCATCTTTCAAGAATGGATCATTTGTGAATGGTAATGCTTACACAAGTGTGTTTTATGAATAGAAAGATCTGTGTAATTGGCGTGATACTGCAAGTGAAACCCTATGGAGGTTGCACAAGATGTATTTAACTTTCTAATTCAACACTTGCAAGATTTTCAGATATCAGATTTTTAATTTATCCTTCATTGACATACTCCATTCTAAATGGAAAGGGTTTCAAATTAGTACCATCCCACTGTAATTATGGAGAAATGAAAGCCAGTGTAAAGTATGGGGTTTTCTTCCCTCCTCTTTTCATGTCACATTTATAACATTTCTCCTCTCTCCCATTTCCTACCACCATCACAAATTTCCCTCTTTCAATGTCCTCTACATTAATGCCTTTCCCCTCCTTCTTTTTCACAAATCTGACATTACCATTGTTGCCACCTTGACTCTGGACTTTTTCTAACCTTGGCGAATCCCTCACACACAATACATCTCTCCTGGGACTTGTTCTGCTGTCTGCAGCTCTTTCTTTCAAAGCCTCTCCTCTCTTCCCGTTTTCCTGTTTATTCTGCTCTTTCTCCTTCCAACCAGCAGACCACATTTTCCAGTCTCTTTCCCTCTCTCTCTACCTTTCCTTTTAACTGAACCCTGGATTTTCTTCAATAAATCTGCCCTTCTTGGTGACCTGTCCACACTTCTCCTCCTCCAGCTGTCAGAAAGATAATTCTTTTGCATTCCTATACTTGAATTTCTATCGTTAACTTCTCTAGAACAAAGGAGCCAACAACCACCACAGAAGTAGCTCTTTAGTAGAACCACAAAATATGTCCAATAACAGATGTCTGTCCCTTTGCTCTTGGAAAAAGAAAACCCTAAAATCAATAGACTCACAAAGAACATCCTAAGATCCTGTAAAGAGGACGTCCCAGAAGACTGAAGCTTGTCATTCTTCCAGTTAGGTGGGGTAGGGTAGGTAGGACCTGAAGAAAGGAGAATTTGGGATGTCTTTTGCCTTGCCTAAATACTAGGATCTATCATTCTTCTTCCAATCTCTACTCCAAAATTTCACCATGGATTATGGATAAATCCTAACAATATCCTAGGCAAAGGTATGTGCTTTCCCTCTTATGGTGGAAAGATTTGTTGTTCTCTGAGGGCAGTAGAGAGGGAAGAGTTACTTACATACAGGTTTGGGTTCACTGCCTCACCAAAACATGAGAGACTGCATCACAATTTTCTTCCCTCAAGGCAGAACAACTCTCACAGCTCTCTCTCTCCAAAGTGAAGAAAGTGTTGGAAAGTGGGAACAGATGGGGTGGTATTATTTTTCCACAGTAAGTAGCAGTTCCTGTTCTTTTCTTCCCCCAAGTACAACCTATCTGGCTGGCAACTTGTCTGCTTGTGAACAAGCATTCCTACCTAATGCATTTTCTTCCTGTACCATCAGAGAAGATGATATGGTTTCACTTCACTCCACCATAAAATATCCACACTTATGATGCTAGGTAACCCCAGAGAGGACAAACTACCACTCTTATTTTGATTCTTTATTCTTGCACACAAAGTTAATACCTACCACCCCATCCAGGCCTGGGAGAAAATAAATGCTCACGTGATCCTGTTAGCAATACTAGTCACCCCAGTGCCTTTGAGATGCAAATGAATCTTTTTAAGAAAGTTCTTGACATTTTAGACATGATTTTACAGTTTTAGCACACAACAATGAGTGTTCTGAACAGCAAATCTAATTAAAAATACTATTGTGAGAGACAAAAAGAGGTAAAGATGGAAAAATGCAACAAAGTGTACATGAGTTCCTAAGAAGTAGAAGGAAATTAAACAGGAAGTGACAGAGAGGGATTAAGAAGAGACAAATTTTAGAACTTATACTGCCCTATCATTTCAGTAAAAATCTTTGTTAATGTCAAGAAATAATCAATTGTATTTTATCATTATTCTTGAATCTTTCTAAAGCCAAAATGAATTACAAAGATCTGCCCATAAAAGTGTGTATAACACAACTGGAAGAAAATCCTTCTTAAGCTGTTTAATGTATTGTGTAAAGAGATACTCTCTGACATTCCTGGGATGAAGAGACATCCCAAACACATAACCAGGTTTTAATTTGGTGATAAGCAGCAATAGCAGATGACTTTGGCAGCAGTATAACAAATGAATAAATCTTTCAACAGTTTTGTAGAGTAAGCATTTTTGGTTAATCAAACAACAAGACTGTTTTAGAAATGAGTGTGCCCTGACAAAGCAGAACATGAGCTCTCTGGCACATGTACTATCTGATGTAGTAGCAAAGAAGTCCTGATCATGACTAAGTAATACACCACCAAAGATCTATGAGTGACCATTTTGTGAACCAAGTATGACACCGCTGCATTCCACTTAGGGGGCATGCAGGTCATGCTGGCATTAAAAATCAGTCTGCTGTCTGCTTTAGCTTGAATCAGTGCTCCAAGAACCCTGGGTAGCTTTCCTTCATGTGACTTTGTTTCAGGAGCAGGTTTTAATCTATTTAGCATATGACTAACTATTCCTCTTTCATCCAATAACGTATTTCTGATGATCAGCAATTTTCCAAGTCCCTTTTACCCTACGATGCTGCAGAAAGTTCACCAGCGATTTGGCATCAGGACTGACGTCGGCTTGGCTTGATTTCATTTTTCCCTTGGCCCCTTACTGCCTTATCTACACAGCCACTGGGAGGTTTTCTATTAAAACATCAGTTATTAATTCTTCTAAAAATAGAAGGCATTTTCTATATGTGGAAATTAAAACTATATTATCAATCTTCTTTACGCAGGTTTCTAAAATAAAATTCATGGTAGCATGATTTAGGGTACAATAAATCAAAACCACAAATACTACAGTAAGTAAAATTTAGGAAAAGATATTCTATCTTATATTTATTTTTATTTATTTTAGCTATAATTAAGTGCTACAAGCACTAACACTTGGGTCTGGTTGCAATAGAATTTGAGAATAGAAATTGCCATTTCTCCAGATGCAAATGTTTCTGAGACAGGAATAATTTTTCTAATTTTTGACAAAAAAGAAGAGGAAGAGGCAATTCAACAAAACAAAAAACTTTTCCACAAGAATGCACCTGATTAGAACTAAAAATACAGGATGGTGTTTGTTCTTGGAATAACAAGGAAGCGTAACTCAAGTACACCGAATGAGAAAGAATAGTTGGATGGGCTGGTCATTTCCCTGACAAAGGGAATTCAAACCATGTCCACCTCATAAACAGCCCAGATGCATGTCTGGATGACAAGTAGTGGACAATTTCCAGAACAGTTCTACTGGGACATGAAGTCTGGAAAATGGAGAGGGAATCAACAGATAAATTTAGTTGCTGGGAAAGAGGCAAGGAAATTAGCTTATTCTTTTTAAATGATCATATTTAAAAGACGTTGCTGATTGAGTAAGATAAAATGTGTCATTTTATAAGTCTAAAAATATACATATATTCACATGGAAAAATTACCTACTACCAATACATCAATATTTCTTTCTATTGAAATAACTGACAGAGCTCCAATATGCGCAAACTTTATTCTATCATTTTGCCAAGAAATTGTCCATCAAAATTAATACGAAAAGCACATTCTATTGCATTATTATAAACTTTAACCACAAATTGGAAGATATAGAGCTATATTCTTAAAGGTCCCTTCCAACCTAGATGATTCTATGATTCTATATCTACACCTATACGCTTGTATATGTGTACACATACACATGCACACAGAACAAGGAGTACAGCTTTTGCTTTGGAAAATGTCCTACAGCTTTTAGGTTTTGCATATGATTACACAACAATAGCAGCTTCTGGAATTGCAAGGAGTAACAGGCTACAGTCTATTGAAGTAAGAGTCACACTCTTAAGTCATACTTGTAAAACTTCCCATGCAAACAGTTGTGAAATCATCTTTAATCACCTTTTCTCTTCTTTACAATGAGTGGCAATGAAAATATCTTTTATATCACATTATTTATATGCTGTTTCTCATAGAAACCTGCAAAAATCCTTGAGCTTTATAAATGTTAACCATACAGGGAGCAGAAAACTTAGGAGCCTAGTGATAAAATAATTAACACTGGTAGCCTTAATTGCTGAAATTATTCCCCAGTGGTGGCTTGCAAGTAGTAACTAGTAATACTTTTAAAAAGCAAAATGTGAAAGTAATTTTACTGATTTGTTCGAATAATTATGTAAGTGTGAAACTCCATGAGTGCAAGTGTATGTGGCAAATAAGTGTTCAGACAAGTTTACCTAAAATTCCTGTTTTAAGAAATATTTTGTATTACCTTACACTCCTGCTGGTGTAAGGTAATTCAATTTTCACCCATCTGCTCCCACACCATTTTAATCACTGCAACAACAAAAAGGTATAAAGAGGAATCCTAAATACCCATAATTGCATCTCAATGCACCTTTACAAAGTGCATCTCTTTGGGGAAATTGCAGATTTGGACCTGAACATAAAAGAGCAGACAGCATATCAGTCACACTAGTGTGGAGTCATAAGATTAATCTCTATACTTATAAGTGTTGGGCTGATATATTAAATGAGACCATACACGAATAGTATAAACTATTATCTCACAATAAACATGATGTGTCCTTCAATAACAGTAAAACAGTTAGTCCAATATAATGGTCTATGTCAGTTCAGTCAGAAACTGGTAGAATATAAAGTAGATGTTCCAATCTTCATATTCCTGAACCAGCTTCCTACAGTTTACTTCCTTTAGCTGAGAACATTTTAAAATTTTATCTCCAAGAGGTTATATCTACCAGAATTTTGTAAACTCTATATATACTACATCTTTAAATTGTGCTATAGATGAAGGATAGAACCAGCTGGGTACATGAAAGCAGGTCTGTAGTTTAGAATAAACCAAAATACAAAAAAAAATAAAAGCCTACAGAGTACCAACGGCAAAAGGGATCGTCAGCCAAACCTGATGATTTGCTAGCAAAGTGAGGTTTCAGCTGAGCCTAAAATTCTAACCAGGATCTGGAATAAGAGCTGGATCCAGGCTGGAGCACCAAGCTTAGAACAGGCTGAAACCCCATAGCAGGAACTGGATCAAACGGAGGATGCCAGGTTACAGTTAATGGAGAGAAGTCAGAAACAGGATGATTCCAGTGTCAGTTTGTTAGATACAGACTCATGGTTAAGTTTGAGACTAGATGAACAGATAAGAGGGGATTTTGGATACGAAACTAAGAATCAGGACTAGATTTGTCCTGTCAAGAAGGATTTAGCATCTGGAGTTCACTTGCTCTGGTAGCACAAGAACACGTGTAATAGTAGCACAAAGCAGTGTTACTGATGTGTCAGGAGCTAGGATAGGGTTAGACTGGTACCTAGAGGATGTCCCTGGCTGGATTTTACAGGCTCTATCAAAAGAGCTATTGCTTTACCTTTGGCACTCCCAATGTTTTTGCATGCAGAAAATGTGAAGTAACTGCAAATCAGTCTCTGTGCATCAAAGGACTCTGGTCACTGGTCTTAAACTGACACGTGGGCCATGCTTTCTTTAACCGTGTAAAGATTAATTTCAATTTTTGACTTACTCTTTTTAAAATTGAAGGAAGTTGACTTGAAAGATTAGAAATGTTAGATGTGCCAGGCAACCAAATAGGTAAAAGAGAAAAATTCACAACTACTTCTGCTTTTATTATTGCTTTTTGTCCGGGTGCATTAACTATCCTATTTGCCTAAACAGTAGAGATACAGTATCTTGGGCATTAGTCATCTAGATGTTATCAACGAACACTCTGAAAGCAGAAAATCTACAGAAGCAGAAGGTCCTTTGAGCCTTTCTCCATGAGACCTTGGCAGTTCTGTCCTTTGCCTTCCATAACGTACCTCAGATAACTTTCCATCTCTGCGCCTCCTGAAGAACACACCTTTTCATTTTTTTATCCTCTTCTGCCTTACATTTCATTATTTTTTAAAAACCAACATATTTGTGATGTGCCATGCAGTTCTGCTTGCATCCAATTCCCCTTCCCTCAAAGCAGAACTCCGTTTTCATAGGTAAATAAATATCCTGTTTAAATTAGGGCACTGTTTTGTCAAGGGCACAGAAAGAGAAGGTGGGGCCAGGGAAAAAGTGCCAAAAGCTGTTTTTCTGTTGAGCAAACGTGTGGAAAACCAGCATTTGCTTCAGGGCAGAATTTGTTTCAGAAGAAGAACACTGTGTTTGTCATCAAAGATTGGGGCATTTGCAACCCTAACCACATCTTCAAAGTCTTATTGACTCTGACAATAAGAAAAAGAAGTATGGATAGCTAGAAAAAAAGGGAAAGTCCTTACAACCATGCAACCATTAAGTTTAAATAAAATGCAAGAAACACAAAAAAGCAGAAAATGACAGAATAGATTCCTCTGACAAGTACGCACCACTCCTCTCTCTACAGAGCTGCAGCCATGTGGGATGAGAGAAAGAGAGAGGGATAACATGCTGAGCTAGGGTAATGGCATCTCATAAGACAGGTATTTTTACTTCTGAAATAGTTATAAGCTGTTTACATATTTCAGCAGTAAGAGCTATGGAGGGGCTTCATTAAAGGCAGCAGAGACTAGATTAATGCCACCCTGAAATTGCCAGAAGTTTTCTTTATTCTTCTTTTCCACAAGACTAAAATTTCACTCTGGTGTAATGAAAAAGTCCTCTTCCAGTCTAGCATCTATGATTTTTTTCCTATTCCAGTTGTGGTTTTGGAACAATTCTTCCTTTGTGTTTTGGCTAGAAATTACTTTTCATTTGCCAGCTTCATTGCAACTATTGCTACAGTAGTTCTATACCTTTGCTGCTGCTGTATCCTGGGGACCTTTCTTCTATCAGAGCTTTCTTCTGGACTCACATAATGGCTATCTCTCATCCAGGCTTCTAGAACAATGTTTCTCTAGTGGACCATTTTCTTAACAACTGGGAGCTCCTTGTCAAGCACTCTGTGTATCTATCTTGCGTCTGGTGGGAAGGTAAGTAGAAGATCAGTTTTCACCCATCCCAGCCCTGTCAGATGGAGCTGGCTCCAGACTATATAACTTCCCTATGTAATTTAGCTTTTAGCAATATTTTAAATTTGGATGAAGTTCATATTTTTCATGCGTTATTAGCTAACTTCAAAAGCAATATCTCCACAGCCCCATCAGGATGTAAGGGCTGCTACACAATTACAGAAGCAATCACAGAGGAGACAAGGTATTTAACAACTGGCATCTCTTAAGTTTTTTTTATACACCACTTTTCTTCAGTGAGGCTCGATCTTGACAGTGAGTGAGTAATTCACAGACAATATGTCCTTAGGAACAAATGGTCCTCTTTTTCTATATGGGGTAGCTTATGGAAGGGGTTAACAGTAAACAGCACATAATTGTTCCATTAGGGAATGACTGTAAACACTAAGGACTTCTTCCATTTCTTTCCCTCCTGTAGTTACTGTGTTTTTCAAGTGAGTGGTTTGGCAACCCTGAAACTTAAGCCCTTATTTCTAGGTATAAATCAGAGAACCGTCCCCTTATGTTGACAGTTGCTATATAAAATCTGATTCTTTCAAGTTTTTAAGTGGTCCAGTGTATGAAATTTAAGAAATTGCAGAACACATAAATCTAAGGTTTTTATATTCAAGTCAATGACTTGCTTTTAACATAATGCAGACAGGATACTGAGGTGCCAAGGTTTAGGGTGAAGGTAACAGAGCTATAGTAAAAATTATTGCCATTTTTTCCTTCAGCTTCTTCAGCCTACCTGAGACAGTAATGCAGACACATATACATTAGTGTGACAGAAACACCTTTATAAACCTAATTAAAAGATCAGAAATCATTCAGACAAAAATGCCATTTGTGCATTGATTTGCAAATGGAAATCAGTGATCTGATGCAGTTTTATTAAAGAAGCTACAGAATTTGACTGTTTCAGAGAACAGATACTGCTCCGTGTTTGAGGATAACAAAGGATTAGGGGTCAACATGGACTTTCAGTGAGTTGTCTCCCCCCGATGTTAATTTCCCAGATGGGAACCTACAGCACTGGGAGAAAGGCATATCCCCTTTCAGGTAGATTGTCCCCCTAAAATGTTAGTGTGACTAGAGAGATTAAAAGAGCTGCAGGCTAGAATAATACATCTGTGCAAATAAACAGGAGTTTACTTCCAACAATGACAGTGGAGTTTGCTGGGGATGTAATTCCTCATAGGTAGCAAGCATTTTATTGCTAATATCTCTCTTTTCACTGCACCTGAACTTCTGACTATCTGTTAACAGTTGGATATTCATGACATAAACATGAATGGTCACTCTGTTCTCTATATTGCACTTTTTTTTTTTTTGTTGACTGAAATCTGGCAACAGAGTCTTGGATCAATCTAATGACACTTCAGTGGCTTTTGGGAATTTTTGGGGTTTTTTGTAATGTAACAAAAAAGTGATTTCACAACCACTACACTTGCAGTAATAATTGCTTGGGGACAATGCATAAATATGGAAACCTTGCTGGAATAATCCATCCATGCAAATGAACAGGAATCTCTGTGTGTCCTTTCCTCAATGTCTGCTGAATTTCATTCATACCAGTCACTATTACTACTACCCTGAGCCTGGAGCTACCAGTGTCCAGTCAGGGCCTTCCTTATCTCCTGCTCATGGGCCTGGGCCTAACCCTGATGGGACCTGAGCTGCAGGTGGGCAATGGGCCCCATTTCAAGAGTTGCCCTCACTCATTATTATTAGCCCTGGGCCCACAACCACTCTGGAGGCTACATCCACAGCTGTATCCCATGGAACTCCTCTGCCAGGGGCTTTTCCCAAAATTAGGCCAAGATGCAGTGGCAGGTCACAGCCCTGTCCCTTCAGCCACTGCACCTTGGGCAACCCCTGCCCCAATTCCCCCCTTTAATGAGGATTAGGTGGAGGATACAGGGTTAGGTGAGTTTAATCTTCAATGCTGTGTACGGTCTGGCCTGCATAACAGATATTAGCCTATCCTCAGCAGTACTGGCCCTCCAGGATGCTCCAGATAGATGGCAACGTCCCTTGCCCCCAGGCCCAGGCTACCAGTTCACTGCTCTGGACCAGTGTGTAAGAAACAGAAATTCTACAACCATGACTCCCTTGCTGGAGCTCCAGCAGGGCAGCTGTCTGCCACTGATTCAGGAAGCTGGCCATGGGAACTGGCTAGGAGGGAGTAAATCCTTGTAGTCCACTATAAGTTAGTGCTGGCTGAGGCCCTCACTGATGAGATGACCAGGACGGAGCCACACAGAGCCTGGGACAGCTCTTGGATCTGGCTGTCACTTGGAGAGATGTCTGATGGCAAGCAAGAGAGAGCTCCAGAGCCCTTGGAGGACCCCAACCACATTTTCCTCTACTTTACTTACCATCCACAGAGAAGTCCATGAAGGTGGGCACCACTCAACTTCACTCCACATCCCAAGACTGAGGACACAGGTAGGGGGGAAGGGTCATGCTTTTGGTGTCATGAGAAACTCTACTGGCTTGAACAACTTCCATGACCATAGCACTGCAAATGGAGTGTAGTCAAAAGTCACCTGCACCAGCACCCTGCCATACAATACTCCTTGTCATGATGTGTGGGTGCTCTTTCCAATACACTGTGACCATAGTTTGTGGTCTCTGAGTTTTTCTGGAATGCCCAGAGGCCTCCTTGGCCCTGGCCCATCTCTTCCAAGTTCATTGCTATGGATGGGAGCTGTGGAGGTGTTCAACTTAAGGTAAACAATGGGACATAGACATTAAGAGATTCCTGTGTACCCACCTCTATCCTGTGATCCTCAGGCTGTCTTGGCTGCAGAAACACAAACCTGTAACTGACTGCTGGTTGGGATCCTTATGCTGATGTGTTGTCACCCTCAGCTCCCAGTTCATTTTTCGTTATGGTGCCACCTCAGTCTTGCTGCTTCCTGACCGAGAAGGGCTTCTTTGTCTTCTAAGCTTTGGATTTAAAACTTGTTCAGTGGAAAGAGTAACTAAAATTAGATTATTATCTTCTCAATATAGTTCATTAAATAAGCTAATGGTTTTTGTCCTCTTCCGAAATCACAACTTCAAATGTCAGTCTTCTTAACATTCTTAACAGTCTTCTTAACAGTATGATCATTAAGAAAGACAGTACTGAAAGACCCTAAAGAGAGAAGTGCCATTTAACTGTAAGTGGTCCATAAAAACTGAGCTCTATAAAAGACATGACTGTTCTGGTACTGTAGTATCCCTGCTACACTCAGTCTTTGAACACGTGAGAGATTGACAGTCTCCAAGTGCTTCAGTTTCTGACTTCTTTAAAGAATGAGAGATATTTTTAAACTTGGGGTGATGTAAACATGTCTATTTCTTTCTACCCAATGTCTTTGTAGGCTATCATGGAGATCACAGAGCCAACATACCTTTTCCCTCCCTCCACACAAAAGTAAATGTATAGTTTTTATCTGGGTTTGGTATTGTGTGAAGACCACAGCACAGCCTAGACTTTGTACAGCATGAGTGTAGTGTCTGAATTTAGCACTTCATTGGCTTGGCACACCAATTCTACAGACTTAACCTGTTTTATGAACCCTAGATGGAGAATATTTATAGAACTGTTCTTTCTCAACTTTCATAAACTTAGAGGGTCTATAAAATGAAGAAACAGAAAATTGCTACAGTAATTTAAAAAGAATGAAAATATTTGACCCAACTATTAATATGAACCTACATGTACTTATAAACCAATAGGTGCATCTCAGCATGTTTCAGTGTTTTATCCAGGTAGCATTAATATCCAACCAAATGAAAACTTAATGGTCATCCTCCCTGAATCTCCTGAAGCTGGTTCCATGAGGAAAGTCTTTAGATTATACATGAAGGATTTGTTCACCTATTCCCACAAAGTTGTATATTTCCTTCAACACATCCTCAGTTTCTATTTTTAACATATCCTCTCTGGAAGTAATTTTCTTTTCAAAATTACTGGCGCCAATTCTGTATGATACTTCCTTAGTGGCATGCTCAGAATTGCAAGATGTTGTACTACCATCACCTAGAAGGAAACTTGCACATGATATACACATAGCTGGCATAGTTTGCTATGTAAACACTGGAGTGTGGATAAAAAGGGAGGCAAACTGTCTGTGACATACAAAATAGGTAGGAAAATAACAGTACAGATCTTCGGCTGTTATGTATATCTGTGGAAACTCTAGATGGAAAGCTGAACAAACCTATGCAATTACAATCTACTTAGTTATGTTTGCTGGTTAATATTCCTATACTATACCCATACGCAAAAAAAATATTCAGTTTTTTCTATTATGAAATCCTGGATGAGAGAACTTACTAATTGGGCTGTATTCTCACTGCTATTTAAATTGTGGTTGAATAGAATTTATCTTCAGAGACTTCTGTGCTGTTTCATTTCTGTTGAATAAAATGTGATTGATATTAAATTGGACACTTTTCTTAGCTACAGAAGAGCCAAAACCATGTTATTCTGGTCAGATTTTGAATATGGTAATATTATTTTTTCCCTTTGGCTAGAAAAAGAAGCTTCATTAAGAAGTGAGAATTGTTACAGGATCTTAACAAAGAGCAGACTCAACCCCTTTATAGATGAAGTCAAATGATTGATGTATTTATTATTAAGAATAAATTAATCTAATGATCATGCGAATTTTTTTCCACATTTTTATTTCATACTCAGTTGATGTATCTAGCAGAGAAAGTCTAAATTCCTCCATTTCTTTCATGATTGTTATTTTCTAGTTGCCTTGATAGTAACAATTATAAACAGAACTCCAGCTGCAGATGTTTACACTTTAAGCTAAGTATCAATGCTAATTTTTTTTTCCTTAAAAAATACACAGTTCGTGCTCTTGTAATAAAGAAATTGTACTTGTCCTGTACTTGTCTTGTACTGTCCATTTACATTACATTCTGAGAGCCTGATCCAACTCCTGTGTAACCCTCCAAGAATGTCTCCATTGACTGCACGGAAGTACAAAACTACCGCAATACCAGATCCAAACACCCCTAAAGGCTTTGAAAAAGGTTGGAACTTTATCCAAACTATTGACTCAAATCCATCTGCAGTTAAACTAAAAAGTTCAGTCTTAGTTTCATCTTAGATTGCAGTGTGTATTGTAATTATGCAAAATTTTAGTTAAGAAAATTAGGCTTATAATGACATATAAGGAGCTGTTAGTATGCCAATGAAAATACTCCATTATTTTCATTGGCAACTTATTTTAGAAAGCATATTGATATGTTTGACATCAGTGGATGTTTCATTCCGACTTTATTTTAGTATTTATACTACTATTAAAATACATATTGGCCATTTTAGCCAGTTTAATTGAAAAAAAAAGAAACAAGCTTTCAAATTCTGATTGCAGTACACTACTACTATGAAAAATAATCATATGAAATATGTGCTTTTTTCCTCAGTAATTCTGTTCCTTTGGTAGATTCAGGTTCACATTTGCATACATTAGTGACAGCAGATGATGTTTCTATGTTTTTTGTCTTCCACTGGTCACGGAGAATCGTGAAACTTAAGAGGCTTTGAGCTGGGATCTAGCTTTTCCCATTCTAAAGAGCTGAAAAAGACATCTCTGATTTGATTCTTCCGGGTCTCCTACCCATGCTCTAGACAGAGGCTACCAGCCTGTAGGGAAGGCACTGCAGCCTTCCCTAATTGCTGTACTTCCCACCACACCTCAGAACAGACCATAAATGCATTTCATTCCTTTTGGTGCTCCATCCAGTTCTCATGGATTCTGGACAACTTCATTGAGCATAGTCCCTGGAAGTTTGCTTAAGGACAGGAGCAGAGTATTTATTTGTGCACTTATGTGCAGCCTTCCAGTTACCTGAGGGGGGTCTACAGGAAAGTTGGGGAGAGTCTGTTCACAAAGCCTGGCAACAACAGAACAAGGGCTAATGGGTATAAACTGGAGAAGAGCAGATTTAGATTAGACATTAGGAAAAAATTCTTTGCTATGAGGGTGGGGGAGCACTGGAACAGGTTGCCCAGGGAGGTGGTTGAGGCCCCTTCCCTGGAGACATTCAAGGTGAGGCTCGACAAGGCCCTGAGCAACCTGGTCTAGTTGGAGGTGTCCCTGTGACTGCACGGGGGTTGGACTAGATGA
>BJBW01005529.1:0-35455 GCA_004320125.1 Scolopax mira
AATCATCTTCATTGCCCTTCGCTGGACTCTCTCCAGCAGTTCCCTGTCCCTCTTGAACTGGGGGGGCCCAGAACTGGGTGCAGTATTCCAGTTGTGGCCTCACCAGTGCAGAGTAGAGGGGGGGAATGACTTCCCTCGACCTACTAGCCACGCTTTTCCCTATGCAGCCCAGGATCCCACTGGCCCTCTTGGCAACAAGAGCACGTTGCTCATTGTCATTTTGCTGTCTACCAGGACCCCAAGATTTTTCTCTTCGTTCTTGTCACTGCTTAATAAAAAAAAGGTTTCTGCGGATGCTCACCCGACTTCAGACTTCAGCCAATATTGCTCAAATAGCTTGTACTGCCTTAGATAAGGGCCTGCCAGCGTTTCCATTATAAACCCCTAATTTCAGGGATTTATAACTAAGCCATTAAAATGCGCTCCAGGCCGAAACATGTGGGGAAGGTCTCAGTGCTGGAGCAAATTAAAACTTCTTTTAAAAAAATAGGTGATTGAAAAAGTGAAAAAATAAAAATAAGTCATAATTTGTAATAACTAACAAAAATCTTTGGTGCACTTTGATCCCCAATGGAACTTCGTCATATGGGACCACTCTTGCTTTTGTTTTGAATTCATTTTTGCAACCTTTTGATCTTTTCTCCTTTGTGCTTCATTTTGTGTATCTCAACCAAACTGCAGGCGGTTTACTTGGATAAATTGCAAATTGTTCCTTTAACTCCTTCTTTCTTTGACTGCTATATTTACTGCCAGGCTAAGATCCAAGGGGGGAAAACTGCTAAAGGAAACTGCTGACGGAGATGCTCATCCACAAAAGGCTATATGAATGAAAATTTTGTGGTAGGGAAGAAAGTAAGGTTTCTTTTGTGTAGATGTGATATGATATAGCCTTAGACTTTGGCAAAGTAATAACACTTGACAAATAATTAGAGTGACCGTATCACTGGTCTTACAGTAATGAGCCCAGTGTCCTGGACCATTCTTGCTATGTATGCTGTTGGGCTTTACCTTCTCACATGGCCACCATCCTTGCCACTTCTCTGGAGGCTAAGCAACAAGATCCCTACCATGACTATGCATGTATTTAGGTCGTCATCCTGAAAGCTGCTGCTTGCACACACAAGTTCCTATCAAGTTGTGCAAAGAATGGGTTTCTGGAGAGAGGTATGGTGTTAAAGGGTGGGTGTCAGGAGGATGGGGCCGGTCGTTTTTCAGTGGAGCCCAGTGACAGGACAGGAAGTTCCATCTAAATAGGAGGAGGAACTTCTTCACTTTGAGGGTGGCAGAGCCCTGGAAGAGGCTGCCCAGAAAGGTGGTGGTGTCTCCATCTCTGGAGACATTCCAAACCCACCTGGACACGTTCATGTGTGACCTGCTCTGGGTGGACCTGCTTTGGCAGGGGGTTGGAGACTAGATGATCTCCAGAGGTCCCTTCAAATGCCCTATCATTCTGTGATTCTTATCCATGATAAACTCATTAAAATTAGTTCTGTGGTCCCCTTGAGAAGCCTTTGCGTGGTATTATCTGCTCTGCTAGACCTCTGTTGGATAATATGATACCTCCTGTAATTTCAGGTAATTTTGGTGTTAAAAAGACATCTTCAGGTGAATGCAGTAAAGGCTGCAGGATTTTGCACGGTGACTTGCCTTGCTGCAGTGTGAGCCTTCAGCTCCAGTCCAGCAAGTTCTCCAGCCTTGCTTTAGGCAGTGGAATGGCTCCCTTGGCCCCTGTGAGGGTATTTGCATGATTACAATTAGGCAGTGGCTTTAATGCTTTGCCAGATCCTGTGCTCTGCTTTGTAGGTGAATCAGAATTATTGTAAGGGTACTTCCTTGACCAAGAAACCCCACGCTAACCTAGCACAGGTTAGATGCCATTTATGTATTTATTTATTTTCACTAAATCTGTCATGGATATAATTAATTGCTTATTTTTTAAAAAAGTATGGGGAATTTCAGTGTAGGATGAATTAACACTTTTACAAGGTAAACTTGCACTTTGCAGCATTGCTTGGAGCACACATTCTAATACTGTGCTCAACCCTGATTTATTTACTGTTTGGCTTGTAAGTTTTGCTGGTGACTAAAATGCTTTCTTCTTTTGCATGTTTTGTCTCTAAACTGGTGTTTTTAACGTTGCATTAAAACAATGCAGTTATTGTATAGGGAGTCCTTCAGTGTCTGACAGGCAAGCACTTATTTTCAGTTTGATGTGTTTTGTCTAGTTCTTGACCCATGAGCTCGTTCCAGTGTAATCTGATATTTCTTATTAACCTATTACTCTGCCTTAAAAAAAAAAAAAAAGCTAATTATAAACGTATGTAGGTTGTGGACTTGACTACCTTTATCAGAATCAGATAGTTATTGAGAACATTCTTTAAAGTGATAGAAAGCAGAAATTATTATCTTAATGATGATGTAACTTAAAACCAAGCTTGATAGATGAATAAATGAGAGGAAGTTCATTCGTCCACTTTGATTCTTTCAGAAGAAGAGCCAGCTTCATCTACATCTCTTTTTTTTTTTCTTTCTTTCTCTTCCTAGTAGTTCTTTCAGGACTGAATGAGGGATGTATTCAGCTGTCTGCAACCCTGTAAGAATCACGTCTCCTGTTTAAACTTTGAGTTGGTTACTTGTCCTGCTGCTTGCTTTCAAGCTCACCATAAAATAGATGTTAATCATAATAACCCATTCTTGGCCCCCTCATTGGACTGATGTGTTCAGGGTCCCGTTGAGAGGTCAGGGTTCAAAAGAGGTTGTTGGGTATCACGAAACATTGCCTGTACTTATTTTAGTGGCCTGCAAATTGAGTCCCGAATTGATGAGATGAGACCTGATTCTGCAAAGTGATGAGGAGATGCCTTCCTCTTCTCCTGAAATCAGAGGGGATGGAAGGGCCCTCGTCACCTCTCATTTTCAGATGAAGGAGAAAGCAACATCCTGTGCTGTTAGATATTGGAAGTGATGATCTTCGATGTAGAGGGTTTTTGGAGGGTTTTGTTTCTCAGCAAGACAAATATTGCAAGTAATTCCTGTGTGTCATATGGGGACATGAAAAATAAGAGTAGAATGGTCACATTTTGGGGTGTGGAAAAGTAAGGGCAAGGACCTAAACTTGTCAGATTTTGCATACCCTTCTGTTCTAATAATTGTGGCCAGGTCCTAGGAGAATAAACCGAAGGAATGTACCTATCCTTGGGGAGGATGAGCTCTCCTGATGCTTGGAAGTATTGGAGGTTGTAATTAGGTAGGGCTTCCATGTCTTGGTGTATTGTAATCCGGTGTGAGTAGCTGATTAAATACACGTTCATTCGGAGCAATGCACCCGTGGTCCTTTATGCTTACTAATAAAATTTCACTCATCAAGTTAGAGCTTATTGAAGACTGTAGTAACTCATTCTGCCTGATACTATTTTCTGGTGGTGTTCCTCAGTGAGCCAGCCCTACCCTTGCCCTGCTCTAAAGCCAATGATCTGCAAGTGCAATACAGTATTGCTTCATTAATTCTGCTGAGATTTCCCTCCTCCCTCCCTCTCCCCCCTTTCTCTCCCCTCCCTGCAGTGGTTAATAGCATAAGGGATATTAAATGTCAATCCTGCTGTATCCCTTTGCAAGTTCCAGAAAGAGATGATTGAGTGGCTTATCCCTGCAATCACTGTAATCAGTAAGTAATGACTTAACATCCTGCTGGATAACACGAGGTGGAATCGGGAGAAAACATTAGTTAGCAGCAGAAGCTTGCCACCTGGACAAGGTGGAGGTTAAATTTAGGGAATTATACACTGGGGATTTTTTTTTTCTCATGAAAAACAAACAAAAAAACCTACCCAAAATGCCCAAGCAGCCATATTACAATTATACCTGGGTTTTTAAAATAGAGTAAGAAGGGATAATAATAATAAAAAGATTTAAAATGTGTCTCTGCAACATGGCATCAGTACTGTGCTCTGTAGCTTATGCTTTGTTTTGCAGGAGTCCTGTATCCATCGGGCCTCAAAAGATTCAAGCATTACAGCCCACGGTACTGGGGAAGTGGGGGAGAGCAACCCAGAGGTTTGATTTTTAGTAGGAAAAAGGCTGCTGGCAGCTGAAGCTTCAGTGATATTCTGAGCCTTGCAGAAGGCTAGTAAGAGACCAGACTTGGGAATCTGCAAGTGAAGGAGCTCCGTAGAGTAGAGCTTCTTCATAAAGTAAATAAAGAGAATTTTTAAGAATCCTTCTAATTGACTTAAAATGAGGCAACCCCTCTGGCAGGCACAGCATTTGGCTTTACAGTTTGAGCTGTGTAAATTAAGGCAGTTGAAGTAATTAAATTACTTAACAGGTTTTCAAATGGCATTCATCTTTTCTTTTCTAGATGTTTTCTGTTTCATATCTGTCTGCAGTTAAAAGGAAATAATCAGGCGTCAGTGTTGCATTTGATTATATCCCTGCTCTGTATGTTTCTATTTACTCCCCTTCTGCCTTTTTTTAATTTATTTTTTTCTTTTGCAGAAGATACGAAGCCTCAGCTTCTGCTTGCATAGAGGTTGTTACTAAATACATATGCCAATAAGTGAGTGAAGTGTGTTTAGGGTATGGTATGTGATTATGTAAAGAAGGTAATGTATTAAAACTACATTTCCTGTATTCTTTCCATGCCATATCTCATTATTTTAGGGGTGAGGGTGGGAGGAGAGGGAGATGCGTTCTTTTGCCACCCCAACCAAGAGGGAATGAGATGGATTTATTGCCATGTTATTATCTTATTTCCCGTTAAAAGTCTGTGCCTTTGATGTGTACTGCAAGTGGTCACAATTTAATTTGCAGATTCTATTTTTGTTCATTAGGCTGGCAAGTCAGAAAAATGTTGGTTTACTCATTTTACTCATGATCAAGTAAATGTGATCTTCAAGTAACTTCAGTGTATCTTTCAAATGCGCAGGGGCTCTTTGGGAAAGAGAAGTACATAGGAAATACTGGATTTTGTTCAGATGATTTTTGTATTTGGCTTGTAAGGCTGGAATTTTGCTACACAGGAGCTGTGCGTGCACATTCTTTGCATGTGCCAACCGCTTAAAATGCACTGGTTTCCACCCATTTAGTACGACTTTTTGTGCATGTTCCCCATGCAGCCAAGTGGAAACGTGAAAACTTAATGTCCCACGCATAAAACAGCTTGAAAATGCACTCAGATATCCCAAACTTAAGTGCTTTTATCTTTTTTTGGGTGGTGGTGTTGTTCTGCTAAATGGCACAGATTTGTACTGATGGAGTTTATCCTAAGGCGGGATGATAAATTGCTGAAACTGAAGTTAATATTGCAAACTGTGGGCTCTCTTGCTTGCTCTCTCTCTGTCCCTGTCGTGTGCTTGCTTCTCTCTTCTTTTGCAGCCAAGGGGTTCATACATAACAACAGAGGATTTTGTTAGAAAAGTTCCTTCTGGGCCTGAGCGGTAGTGTTTTCCCCTCCTCCTGGTCTTTTTCTTTCTTTTTCTTTTCTCTCCTTCTTTCTCTTCTCCCTCTTTTCTTCCCCCCCCCCCCCCTTTTTTTTTTTTTTTTCTTTCTCTTTCTTTCTTTCGGTTTTCAGAAAGTTGAGTTCCATCCCAATTATTAAATCTTCGGAGACCATTCCCACATGGTTCTGTAAATGGTAGCTTCATCCTGAGTTCTTTCATCTCTTTTCCTGCTCTCCTGGCTTGACAGTTGAAAAGGTCTGACTGTGCCACACAATGGTTTGATTGGTTTCTCTAGGGGAGGCTTTACCCTGCCTCATCATTCGCCAGGCAGGTGGACCAGAAAGTCTCTTGATTCTTTTGTTGCCTCTCAAAGTCCGAGGTCTTTGACTGAATAAATCCTCCGTCATGGGATAATTTGCTAAAAGGAGACTGAAAGATGTGAGAGAAAAGCCTCACTACTTGGGTGCTGAATTAATGAAATAACTGGGGCCTCGGAGTTTTGCAATTGAAAAATCACCAGGAATGCAACGGGTGGAGACAGGCTTCAGAATGCAAGCCCCTTGGCTTCCTCGTAATAAACTACAAGAGCTTTAAATGATATTGCTAAATACGCCTGCTCGCCTGGCCGCCTCCGGTTATTTGCATTTGCAGGCCCCATTTTGGGGAGGAGGGGGGGGGGGGGGGGGGGGAAACCCCGGGCAGAATAAAAGCCGTTTTGGTGCAGCGCCTCGTTAGTCATTAGATTATTACGAGGGGCCGGAAAGAATTCCATATGACAGAACTAGGGTTGAGTTAACACAGGACGAAAAGTAATTTACAGATAGGCCGTCCTCAGCCATCTTCGTGGCCCCTGATAAGGTTTCATTTCAGAATGGATAGGAGACATTTCCACTTACGGGCCCATTCTGCGACACCTGTGATAACAGCTTCTGGATCCTAATTGAAATTGGTTTCAAAATGGATTTTCACTTTTCTCTGTCTGTGGAAAATATTGAATGGACTCAGAGCTGCCACAGAGAATCCCAGACCTTGGAAAATGGAGCAAGAAGCCAGGATCATCTTTCAGAGCCGTGTCGATGATATGACAGTTTTGTTATCTGTCTTATTAATGAAATCATTGATCACCTGATGAGGGAGATAATAAACTACATTTTTGCCGCTGTTCAGGAGGCTCAATTAGATTTTTTTTTTAAAAATACAGATGGGGGAAAACCAACCCAAAGGGCTGAAGCGCACGTTTTCAGGTCTATTTTCAACTTTGTTTTTTTTCTTGGAAGATTTTTAGACAGAAGAAATCTCTTGAGATTGTAAACTGCTGAAAAGAAAAAAAAAAAAAACAAAAAGAAAACCAAAGCAAACGTGATGCTCACGTTAAGACTCAGTTATTGTTTTTTGTTTTTTAACCAAACCCGCCCTGAGTAAATAACACTTAAGTCCTAGTAAGTGCCATGGAAACTCAGATGAACTGAGAAACAATGGAGCTCAATTTTAGCTGAAGTGGGATTAGTGATCCCAACTCTCTGAATGCCCTGACGTGGACAAAGGCCGACGTTAAGTGTCGCGGGCGCTTGCCGTGATGCTGCTTCTCCTGAAAATTTTTCCTCCTTTAAAAACGAGCTGTTAAAGCTGCTCGGGCACTTTGGAAAAAGAAGATTCTTAAACGCCAGCAAACGTTAACAAACCTCCTGGGGAGGTTTGGTGGGAAATAAAAAACCTGAAGGGATTTGGCGATGGTGTTGCTTTTTCTGGCTGTTTTCTAATCGTTGGGGAAAGGGATAAACCTGCCGGTGGTGCTGGGTTGCTCTGGAATGTGCCCTGTGTTCCTTCAGGAAGGTGGGAAGGGATGGTTTTTCTGAAGAGGGATGCCGGTGACTTCTCATATTTCCCTGAGAATGGTATCCTAGGTGTTTCTGCCGTCCCTCCGCTGGTGTGGGTCAAGCTATCCCCCCCCTTTTTTTAAGCTTGAAAGGGGAGCTCTGATCAAAGGCTTGAGTGATGTCACTGATCTCTGGTGATTGATTAGGAACAGAAGTTCTGGAGCATTTTGCATGTCCGCCTTTTCCTTATCACTTCAAATCCATTAGTGCCTGCCCATTTAGGGTAGCTTTCGGTCAGGGGAAAAATAATCCACACACATATATATGTGTATATATCCCCCCCCTTCCCCAATGTGTATTTTATATAGGGAGAAAAGGAATAGGAGTGTGTACAGGCTTTGTGGTCTGAGTTGTAAATGTATTTCGCTTGAACGTAAAAGGAAGCATTTTTTGTTGGTGTGTGTTGATGGAGGGGATATTTATTAGTTGCTAAACTCTCGAGTGTAATTCTCTGTTCCGCAGCTGCTCTCAGAGACTGAGATCCACCTCGTTCTCTCTCGTCGGTGGGTTTTTGGCTGTTTCCCCCCTCCTATTGCTGTGGTTCACCCGGAGAGGGGCCGTGCCCCTGCTTGCTGTTTCTCTGCTCTGCCTGGGATGCACCTAAAGATCCCCTGGTGGCTTAGAGACACTTCGTAATTAGGGAGTGAAAAATAAATATGTTAAATGTATGCCTCTTGGAAGTTGGGAGGTAGCCAGAAGGTGTGTTAAGCTGTTGAGGTTTGTAAGGGAGGAGCAGTCCTCGGTGGTGTGGGAGGTCGAGCCGTGGGGTTCCCTCGTGTCCGTAGGGGTGGTGTGTGGGAGTGAGCCCTACAGGACCTGAACCTGACTTCATCTTGGTGTAGATGAGGAAGATGGGTGGTGCGAAGCTGGAGTCCATCCCTAAATATCCCGCTTCTAGCCCCATATTGTGATTTAGATGAAGAACTTAAAAACTCTGCACAGGCTTTAAAAATCTTGAGTTAATTAATTACTCTGGTAAATGCAAGCTTTCGTGTCAGGTAATTCAAAAATGTTAATGTTATTTTCATGTATCTCTTTTTCCCTTTCTCTTTGGTAGGTTGGCTCATTTCTCTCTCTCTCTTTCTCTCTCTCTCAAATCTCCTTCGCTCTCTCTTCTACTGTTGTGCATTTCACACCAGGAGATGACAAGTCTTGTGATTGCAGCAAAGGCAATTGAAAGAAAATAAAAAGAGAGTTCTTTTTCTCTGGTGCTGGCCCATGAACATACCGTAAAAATTGGATTAGACACACCTAGAGTTGGGATTGATTGCATCTTGAATGGGAAATTAGAACATCTGAAAAATTCCTTTTTGGATGGAACAGAAGCACAAGAAGGAAAAGTTGGATGGAAACCAGAGAAGAACTGTAAATCACTATTAAAGTTACTTCCTATGGTTTACCATTGGCTGTCAAAGAAAATTGCCTCGGGGTTGTTTATAGCTAATTCCCTCTATAGAAAACTTCAATTTGTGGACTGGCCTCTGAACGGGATTGATAACTCTGTTTATAGACCAGGATGGGTATCTATAGATAACAGATAATGCAAACGAGCCTTTTTTTTTTTTTTTTGATAAGCCAGGGAAGCAATTATGGATACAACTTGGTTGATGGATTTCAGAGTGCCTTTTCACAGAGTATAGACTTTTTTTTCTTCTTCTTTTTTTTTTTTCTTTTTTTTTTTTTCCCCCGTTAGAGTTTTCTTAGCAGTGTTAGAAAAACAAAATCCAAGTCAGTTGAATAGAACTAAAAAGATGATACAACCAGCTTTCCTACCACTTGTAAACATAGGGAATCAGATTAAAAAAATAAACAGGCAGTCCTCAACCTTCTGTGGGAGAAATATGATTTGATAAAAGTGTGTGTTTAATATTCAATTTATGGTTTCATCCGAAGTGTGTAAGCCTAGATGTCCCGCGGGAATTTACAGCCCGCTCCAACTTTACCTCAGATAAAATGCTCCTCGCAAGCTCTCTTTCTGCTTTTATTTTGGAATTTGTATTTCTGCTGGAGAGGAGGAGGGCGTTTTGGGAGTTTTTTGAGCCTCCCGGTGGGTTCTCGGCACCTGCGGTGATGGAAGCCTTTAACTCTGGGCTGATTTCAGCGCTGCTCTGGAGGTGGCTGCAGTGCCCAGCAGGCTTCCCTCTCAACTCCACGGGCTTTTCCCATTGGAAAAATGTCTCCGGAGGTGGCTGCAGCACCCGGCACTCTTCCTTCTCAACTCCATGGACTTTTCCTATCGGAAGTGCCCGGGAAGCCACGTGGCTTCTCGCAGCCAGGAGGATTGCTCGTCGGGGCTAGTGGCTGTGGGACGAGAGAGAGGGGAGGCTTGGCTTTCCCCACCTGAGCTGATATCCATCCCTTCCTGGGGTTAGGGCTCCAAACGGGGAGCACAACTTGCAGGATCCACAGTGAGACAGGGAGGAGATAAAAATAACCCTGTAAAAGGTGCGTGGTATGCATTCGTAGCCATAATTTCATGCTGCTCTTTAGTCATAAGACTGAGCTTTATTTCATTTAAGGCCCCAGTCCACAAGTCACTGAAATACTGAAAGGATGTTTAGTGACTTTAATGAGTCCAGGCTTTAAGTATTTAATCTTGGGTGTTGCTTTTCAGTCTCCTTACTCAAGCCATCATCTTTTTGGACATCCCCCTTCAGTGGGACGTCTGGGCTCCCAGCATCCTTGATCACTGAATTATAACCTTCATCTCTGAAACTTGAGATCACTTCTCAGGACCTAGTCCTGGAAATGTGTCCTTTTACCAGTCTCTTATTTGAAGGATCTTCTCCATGATCATTAAAAAAAAAAAAAAGGAAAAAAATAATTATGACTTAGTTTCCATGCAGTTGTAATAATTAGAGTGACTCCTTGTAGTTTGAACTATTCCGGTTTTCAGGGGTTTGGTAAGATAGAAACTTTGCTTCTGTCATGAAGCCAGTTGGCACAACTGCCATCGACTTCCAAGGGAGCAGCATGGGAGTCCTTTTACTTTAATTGATATTTGAATGGTCAGTCACAAACTGCTGTAAAAACTCTTCTGTTTTTCACAGGCGTTTTCAGTGCTTTCTGAAACGCCTCTCACTGGAAAGCAGAAATTAAGCCAGCACAATTTTGCTCAGAGAAACGCCAGGCTTCTAATCTGTTACCTGATCATGATTTTAAACCTCTCCTTTTCCAGTTGTGTGTGTGATGGATTATTTCTTTAGAGAATTTTGGCTGAAGAGTTAGAGTGAATGGACATTGGCATCTTTCAAACACCAGCACGGGTGCAGAATCGCAGTGGCTCTGCCAAAAAAGCATGGATCTGTAATCTCTCAAGGGATTTCTCCCAACTTGATTCCCAGAATTCATCCCAGCCTGAGCTTAAAATAATACCTGTTCCAAGGCACCATTTTGTTTCCTGACATGGTAGAGGTTAATGTTGCATACGGAGGAGCAGACACAATTCGGAAGCTTCTCAGCTTCAAACACTTTCTTTGGTTGTTCAGAGGATAGGGGAAAGCAGGTTGGTTTTGCTATTGAAATTTCCAAAGACCTTTTTCTTCAGCTATCTAACTTAAATCAGAATTAAAGCCTTGCATATATTTCCTTTGGCACCATGAAATAATTTATTTTTTTCTCTGTGAAATAACCTCAGTATGAAGGATACCAAAACATCTCAAGTAATGAAAATACTTGAAGGGACTTTGATTTATTGCTACATTTGTCTTCAAGGCTCAAAACAGATGCTAAAAATAAGCCTACTCTTAAAAAAGTAATAATTATATCTATAAATTAGTAAGAACCTTCAGCAAAGATATCAAAAATTCTACCAGGTATGTACCAGAGAGGGAGGGAGAGAGAAAGAGTGGAAGGAAGGAAGAAGAGAAGGAAGGAAGGGAGGAAGGAGGGAAGGAAGAAAGGAAGGAAGGAAGAAGGGAAGGAAGGAAGAAAAGAGGGAAGGAAGGAAGAAAAGAGGGAAGGAAGGAAAGAAGGAAGGAGGGAAGGAAAGAAAGTCTGGCTCTGTGCTCCTCTGTGATGCTCTCATTTAAAACAGATTTCAGGTGAATATTTTGGTTGTCGTAGTTGAACTGAGAACCTGTCAACAGTCAGTATTTTGGGATTTTTAGACAGAACTCATTGATGTTCACGGGACTGGTACTTAAACTGTAGAGGAGTAAGACCTTGTCTGCAGGTGCAGAGTATTACAGAATACAAAATAACCTAGCATGAATTTTTGCAATAGACGAATATCAGAAAAACAATGTATTTCAGACTCCTTAATTTTGGGGGAAAGTGACATAAACGTTAGACATGAAGGGAGAGCAACAGGAGATTTTTGTTTGAGTGTTTGGGTACAACTTGGGCAGCTGATTTCATGTTTGCCTTTGGCTGGGTGTATTGTGTTGCATTTACATTGCTCTAAGAGGTAGAGGCTTTTTTGGGAAGTGAAGGCAGAACCTCAGCCCTGCGTGAGAACAGAAGCAGGATGTGGGCACAGTGCTGAGTGCTGGCTTTTTTGCAGTCCCAAATAAGCCTGATTTACTGGCCAGGGGGTCTGTGTCAGTGAGCTCGGCAGGGATGTGATGGGCATCCCTCCTATCTGCTGCTCTCGGGCATGGTCTGGCTGAATGCAGTATTGCCTTCTGCAGATGCTTCTGGACTTCCAGGAATCTTGGCTGCTGGGGAAACCAAATCCTTGGTGGTCTTATTGCAAGAGTTCCCTGTCCTGCAAGATTAAACTTATTTTAACGTGGATCGTACCTAAAGAATGAGAAATTTAGAGGAATCTGAGGAACATTCTTTATTTTGTTTGGCTTATGTGTTTTTTTTAGCAATAGAGAGAGCAGTGAAATTGCTTTTCCTTGGTTCTGCTGGAGGAGTTGCAGAAGACAGCAGTGTGTCTATCTCAGGCTCTCAAACTGTAATCAAAAGGGAGAGCGTTCAGAACTTAGCAACAGTTAATTATTCTTCAAAATATAAAGAGTCCCTGTAGTTAGGTGGATGTTAACTAAAGTCAGCACAAGCCACGAAGAGGTATGAAATGCTCTCACTGACAATCTGTTTCCCAGCTTTCTGTCCCTTCAGGTTTTAGATTGTTCTTTTGCTCGATCTGGAGGTCAGGAAGAAAGAGTTCCCAACCTGAAAAGCGAGGCATAAAGAATAAAATTGTGCAGATGTCACAAACAAGTTGGTTAACGTTTCTGCTTCACCCGGTCCCTTCTCCCAGATAGGTCCATCCTCTCTGAACTTTCTCTTAAGACCCCATCAAAGTGTGGACAGTTGGCTTATGTGACTACTACCACCACGTGATCCCAGTGGTCCCAGTTTATTTCAACCCAGTTTATTTCAAGGAGTGGAATAGAAAGAGAGAGATGGAAGGAGCTGAAAAGGGAAAAGAAAATTCTACTTAGAACTTACAGCGCTTTTGTTCAACTTTTTTTCTTTTTATCTTTTTTTTTTTTTTACATTGTTATCTGGTACAACTTTTTTTTTTCTTTTAATCATTCACAATGCTTCTATTCATATTCATCTCTTTTTGTTTTGGTGCTGGAGATGCCTGCAAATGCATCTAAACTAAAAGGGATCGTGCAGGCAGGGGAAAGGAGGAGGATTTTTTTTTACATTTCAGCGTTTTAGGAAATAAAAATTAGCAAACACTAATAGGTGTCTGTTCTTTCCCATTCTTTTATTAAAACGCACGGGATGTGGATCAAATGACTTTATTCAGCGCTCAGCATTTCAGCTACCTCGAAATGGGGGACTGGAGGCAGTTGGATGAATTTGCTGGAAATTTGCCCAGTTTTGCTGCTTCTTTTATAAACTCGCCCGTATCCTCTGGGGAATACTGTTTTGTAACGTGTCGGATCAGGATGAGTATCCCTGTGTTCCCTTTAGCTCCGGGATGCCAGAAGTATCCAGATGAGTGATGGTGGTGATGGTGATGATGGCTCTCTCTCTCTCTCTCTCTCTTTCTTTTTTGGGGATTAATGAAAAGACAGTCATTAGGGACTTTTGCCAACTCAGGGTGCTACCCCTCACTGCTTTGCTATCACCTGAAAATAACACACACTGCATTACTCACAGGTGTGGTGGAGTTACAAATTATTGTGCAATTGCCCTGTCTTTGGAATGGCCTAAATGGTACTTAAACGTGTGGTGGAGCCGGCATAATTAAGGATGTGCGACTCCCTTATTAGACCACCTTCTTGGTGGGTTTCGAGAAACAAGCCATCACAGCTTGTAGATATGTTGATGGCCTTTTATCTCTGCAGATGTACGCTCAGCCTTTGGCCGTGCTCCAGTTAAGAGGGGATTTGAGGTCTTGTCCTTGCCTCCATTGGGGAGTTGTTCGTGTCAAAAGGAATTTCCTGAGAGTTTTGCACTTTTGAGACCAGTACTCACCAGATTCACCGCTTGGGGCAGGTGAGATGGCTGTGAGTCTGTAAGCACTCATCTTACAGTGGACATTCTCATCTTTGTCATGGTGGGAAACTTCTGTTTCTGGAGGCAGACCCTTTCTCTTATGAACACATGTCCAGATTTCTTACTGGAACCTGTAAACAAGCACATGTTGGGTGCACCTACAGGTGTTCCAGTTTACCACTGCGTCCTTCTGCTTGGGTTTCTTAATGCAGAACCATGAAGTCATGCTCTCAAAAGTCTGTACCAGTAGGTAGCAATCTAGCTTCGTTATCTGTTGGTCTAATTTGATGTCAGGAATTGCCCCAATGAACCCTTGCAATAGGGTACTAAGTGTGATGGTGCTAGTTATTTGCATTTTACAGTGCTTGTTGAGGGTTGGAAGACCCTGAGGACTCCTGTGAGGCTTGTAGTGTCAAAGACAATGGATCCTATGGTACATTTCAGAGTGAAAAAACCCCCGTTAGGGTATTTACGATCCATAGAGGCATTTAGCATGAAGGTCTCAGAGCAGAGAGATGCTCTCCTGACAGAACAAGTGAGACCTACAGTGAGGGAGATGTGTTGAGGGCCCCGTGAAGAGGAGGCTGGGAAGCAGATTGGGTTATCACAGTGGTCACTGAGCTGAGGTGACACAGGTCACCTCGCAGGGTTGTATAGCAATCACTTATGTTATCTTAATTCCTTGCTGGCTCCCTAACTGCTGGGGTTCATTCCTCTTCCTTGAGAAGTCCCTTTTGTTCCTTGCCATTAAGCCGGGTGGAGGAAACTTCATTGGGTCTTGCTTTCCAAACTGTCACTAATCCAACCTTTTACAGTAAAATGAATTTAAAACAGTGGTTGCTTGATGATAAGGGCCTTGGATATCCTATCAGGAAAAATTTTTACATAGAAGGGGTTATTAAGTCTTGAAATGGGCTACCTAGGGAAGTGGTTGAGGCAACTTTAAATACCTGAAGGTATTTAAAAAAGGGGTTGACTTAGAGTCTAGAGATATGGTTTAGTGATGTTTTTTATCAGGGTTAGGTTGATGGTTGGACTAGGTGATCTTAAAGGTCCCTTCCAACCTAGACAATTCTATGATTCTATATGTACGTGTGCTGGTGTAACTGGGATGTTATATGTAAAATGCCCCTTTAAGAATAAAATTATAGGTTGGATGAAATCAGAGGAGAATCTCTTGGCTTCTTTTCATTGCAGATGTTAGAGGGGATTTCTCTCTCATGATGCACATGGTTGAACGAGTTAGAATAAAGTGGCAGGTGTCACTCTGAATGCGTGAGCCTGCGCTGGCAGAAGCGATGGTTCGTATGGCTTTTGCATATGCTCTGAGTTTCTGCTCAGTCAATATTTACTTCTTGGAGAGTAAATGCCAGAGTTGTGTCTGAGAGATCCTACTGCTGCATCAATGAAAGTGTTATTTGTTACGTCAAGCATCTTATGGTGCAGATTCCTGGAGTTTTGAAAGTAGTGTGGTGATGGGCTTGTGGTAAGTAGCTGGAAACAGAAAAGATGTTTTTCATCAACTCTGTACAACTTCACAGATCCTCTGTTTTCAAAACTCAGTAGCCCTCTAATGTTTCACAAACAGCTTGTTAAGTGTTTCTCCTTTAGGATCTTCAACACCATCAAGGAAGGTATACGCCGGTTGGCATCACTGAACTTTTGGTTAGAAGTTTTATTTTGTTGGGGGAGGTTGATGGGGGAGAGAATTCAGTTGACGACTTGTGGAGCCATTTTAATTAGTAGCCTTTACATACAGACTACATTTGATCTGGGTAGGACTCCCTCCCAGCAAAAAAGCAGCAGGCATCATTGAAAATAACAAAGGTCTGACATGAGGTAGGGCTTATAAGATGGTTGCAATAGCCTGAACTATGCTTTTAAAAGGAATGCTTTTAAAAAATGCTCTTTTTCTGTATCTTATCACAATTACTTTCCCTTGGAAACCACCTGTGTGGCATTTATGCAGAGAGGTTCTCTATCAGGTGCAGATGGGTTCTGTGATGGCACATCGTTGCTGGACACACCTGCCATGCATTTGAGCTCATGATTAAATACCTTACTCCTTCCTCCTTTGCCTTTTCCAGAAGGTGACCATTGCTTTGCAAGTCTGTGGGAGATCAGCTGGGGGTTATGCAGTATGACTGGGAAAGTCTTCTAGGAAAGAGGCTTTAGTTTGAGGTGGATTGTGTCTTCTCCTTCTGTCTACAAAGCCAGGTGGAGCATAACCTCCTTGGAAGCTGGAGACTTCTGTGGAGTTTGGGGCCTGATCCACAGTGTATTGAGGTCAGTACTTTCCTAATGGTCTTTGGCTGAGTCCTTGGGAGAACAAGCACAGTTGGCCACCAGAAAGGATGCCAACCCGTTTTTCATGCTTACCTTCTCCCCGATGAAGGGATCAGTGGGGGAAAGCATGACTCTTAATGACTGCTGATTATAAATAATTAAGAGTCATTCAACATTTAGGCTAACGTATTTAGGTTGCGGTGTGTTTTGCGTTCTATGAAGTGTTGGCTGCTCTCCTGTGGCTTGCTGCCTCGGCTTAGTATCTCTCACCAGTTACTTGTGTAAGCACTGGGGGTTAGGTGAGAAGATGGGCCCCCAGTTTGAACATTAGGGCATCCCATGGAGGCTGGCTGCCGTGTGTTGTGTTTTGCGAGGGAACAACCGATGAGAAAGCGTTGGGTTTTAGGTTTAGTTGCTTATATTTAGCTTAGTTGTATTTTGCACAGAGTGGGAATTATTAGTCTGTAAGTGATGCGCAGCAGAGAGCTTAGGTAATTCATCGTTGCTTGTGCAAACACTTAGTGCAGTGAAATGTAGTAAAACCAAGGATTTTTCATTCATAGTATAGAGTCCAGTAAAGATCAACCAGTCCATATTGCAGTTGTGGTGCACCAACCATGCTCTCTTGCATGACCACGAGTATATTTTTTTCCTTCTTTGCAGATCATGTAACAAGAAGGTAACAGATGAATCTAATAAATATTCTGGCAAGCACTTTCATGTGCTGTTTACTGTAAAATAGAATTAAAACCTGTAGCATATGTTAGTTTTTTCAGGGAAGTAAGTAAAAAAAAAAAAAATCAACACTACCTCAAAGGCTAGATGCATTTCTACATAACAGAGAGAATTTTTAATGGACAAAAAAAAGTGTCTAGATTTGCACTTGAGAAATAGTATTGTCTTCATTCAGTTCATAAATGCGAAGCTATGCAGTTAAAACTGTGATGTGACAAAGGCAATGTATAACCTCTTTAAAGTCTATATAAATCAAACCCTTAACCTACTGCTTTTAAAAGGGAATGCCTAGAGGATGCTTTTGTATAACGTTTTTTTTTTTTGTGTTCCATTTAAATGTAGATTTTTAAGGCCCTTAGTATAGTCATGCATCTTTTGCAATGAAATGTTAATCAGGCCTCTTTTGTAGCAACTTGGTTGGAAGATAAAATATTTAGAGCTGTTGTATATTGAGCCCAGGTTCCTTATGTACAAGCAGGCTTGCTCCTCTCTCCCTCCCCCCCCACTGGAAATGTAAGGAAATATTTTAAGTAATATTTGAAGAGCCAATCTGTGCTTTCCTGTGCTTTTCTGTGCTTTTCCATTACTGATAACCTGATGTGGTTACGTTTCTAAGCAGATTGTTAGTAGAGAAGCATAGTATTTGGGTGACTGAATGTACTTAATGCTCAGAGTCCATCCCTTCCCCATTTCTCCTGTGTTTCTTAGGAGAAAAGAACAAATTTAGCTGTCTCTGCGTAAGCTTCTTTGCTGAGCCCATTTGTGATGTTATTGTAGATCTTTTTGGGCTTCTTTTTCCATTGATTATGATAATTTTCAACCAGAAGATACAGCTGCACCGTGCGGTCACACAGATTCCTTGGTTTTTGGTTTGTGATGCTATAACCAAAATACTGTAACATTCAAGGAAAAGTGTGTGCCCTGAAACAAACACTTGCACAAAATAGCAACTGGGTTATTTAAGTGTGCAAATCTCAGCTTATGCATAAGGTTAAAGGCTTAAATAATCAGTTCAGTTACTAAGTCTTGCTTTTCAAAGTTTGTGTCTTTTGAATAAAGAAGCACAGAATGTAAATTTTGTTCTTGGTAACATCCCATAAGAATGGGCTGAAGCTGATTTCCTCTGGTCTAATGGGTCAGAGTTTGCTTGGAAATGAATACTTGTTTCTCAGAATTCATACTTCATTTAAAGTATGATTGTTAATTTTTGTCAGGCTGTTCATGTTGATTTCTTGATTCTCCTGGATTATTACTTTGATTTCGTATGGCTTGATAAAAGTTGTAATGCTAGACTGAGTTAAACTGAGATTTCCCCAAAACCTTGGACTTCACAATACAGCAGTGATTTTTATTTTTTTCCTTGACGTAAGGCTTGACTTCAGCCGTGTCTCTTGTGTATCATTTTCATTTTTTTTTTTTTTTTTCAAAGGAACATGGTAATGAAAGAGGTCAGGAGTCAGTCTGTCCCAGAATGGCAATGTGGGATTAAGGGCGTAGGGTCTGCTTTTGGTGAAGTCCAGAGCACTCACATTTGGACTGTGAGGATGAGAGAAGCAAGGGGTTCATGCATTGGCAGGCACTTAGTGTGGGATTATACTTTGCATTGTCTAAACTCTTGTTTCCACAGAAATCAGGGAGAGTTTTCTGCAGCACAAACAGAGCTGCGTCACTGCACACAGCCCGATGATCCCTCTCTTCAAACTTGGCCATGGCCACTGGAAATACTCATCATGTGGCTATCTCCTTTTTTTTTTTTTTTTTTAACACTGTGTGGGGGGGAAAAGCCCCACCAAAACCCAAAAGAACTTGATAATGAACTCTTTGACATCTTCTCTCCTGAACACAGTGCTTTCTTCGGCTGCCCCAGCCTGTTTGCTGCGGGTGGATGGTGCTCCACAAATGCAAACCCAGAAGAATGTTTGAGATGAAAAGGAAGATTGCATCACTATACTTTGTGTAACACACCCCAAAATACTCAAGGATACCTCCTGTGGGGATGGATGGTTGGATTTAAGTATTCCAATTTGGAAAACCATTCCAGCTGTGTTCAGTTGATCTCATGGTGTCACTATATTAAACTGGCAAGTTAAAATCAAAAATAATACTGGGTGATTCAGTTTTGTATTTATCAGGAAGCCAGTATAAAATATTCTGATTATTTTTTTTTTTTTTTTGGCCAATCTCTTCCACTTCTGCAGAAATCACCAGAGCACAGGGAAAAACAAGTCCCTGACTGTTGGATATATGTATATATATATATGGGCTTGTTTGTCCCCTAGAAAAAACACTTTTGTATGGAGTGAATAGGCTGAACAGCCCATTGCTATGGAAGCTTCAGATTTAATTTTTGTCCTGATGAGTCCTGAGATATTTTTTTTTTTTTGGAAGAATCTGTGCTCCACAGCTCTGTGAGGAGGAGGTGGCAGTGCTTCTTTCTCCATTTTACTAGGAATTTTTCTGTGAAGCATGGACTGAACTTCTTTCAGCTGGTTTATTCCAGTGCAGCTACAGCTCTGTATGTCGGCGACAAAGCATTTTTTAATGCTATTTTCTTAGTCTTATAACAAGGTCTCCAGACCTGAAAACGAAATAGTGAGCAGTAACCTGTGCGAGTCAAAATTAGGCAGGCAGTGCTGTTATAATCAAGCCATTGTGCTGGAGCCCAGGGAAGGTCAGCTTGGATCCCAGTAGGGAGCTACTTTGAGCAACCTGCTCTGGTGGGAGGTGTCCCTGCCCATGGCAGGGGGGTTGGAACTGGATGATCTGTAAGGTCCTTCCAACTCTAACCATTCTATGATTCTACTGGTATTAGCAGACTGGCTAAGATCAGCTGAGATCACTAAATAAGTGACAAGCGTGCCTTAGGAAGGCTGCTTTGTATGGAGAGTGAATTTTTGTTCATGAAACTTCATGAGATAAGAGTCACTGAAGTCACAAGTCAGCAGCAAGAACAATGACACTCATTGATCCTAAGCCAGCCCGGGAGAGGGGAGGTGGGAGAGAAATCCTCTTCCCAGGACTCTGCTTATCACTTGGATGAGTTCTATCTGGGTGTCGCTTCACTGGGTGGCTCCTCTTGGTTTACACTGGTTTTGAGTGAGAGTGGAAACAAGTTTGGAATGTTTAGCTCGCAGGGCTTTGTGTGGTGTGCCCTTTGGAAGCGCTTTCTTAGTCCTTCTCCATGACTATTTGAGCCTGAGGTGGGACCCTTAAATTTTTTTAAAAGCAGTTGTGATTTGCTCTGGCTGCAATCGGCTCCACCCGGCCCCTCAGTCACTGAGCACAGCTTTACAGAGCCTGTAAATGCTGTTCCTTAATTGCTTCTGAGCAATAAAAGGAGCTCTTACACTAGCCAGATCTTCTTAAAAAAAAAAAAAAAAAAAAATCACTGTTAAATATTAAGCTGTCTCTTATGGTTTAAATGAGGCGGCCTTGTTTTGTGGGGAGCCAGAGCTGGGGACCAAACCAGTTGCAATCTGAGTCTGATCAACTTGCGAGGTGACCTAGGTCTTTATTCTTTCAGGGCATGTTATTTTCTTCCGTAAAGGGAGGATTGTGTATCTAATACTTAATCTTCTTTTGTTTGGGAAGAGTTTGCCATACAGAGGGCTGTTCGACGTGCGTATTTAAGGTGATACCTTGATGGGCACGTGGTCTGTTGTCCTGCTTCCCAGAGGACTTCACTTTTACTTTGAAGCCAGGTTTTGCATGCTTTACTTCACCAGAAAAAAAACCCCACATATTTTTCCTTTTCTTACCCACCCTTGCAAAAGGAGAAAGAGATTTGGGACAACAAATTTGCAGCCGTTTCCACTATCTGCCTGCTGGAGGTTGGATCATTTTAGGTTCTCTCTCCCCCCTCCCTGGGAGCGGAGGAGTGGGAAGCACAGGGTGATACCTGGGCTGCATCCCCATGAAAGACCACTCTGAGCTCCTGCTGCTCTCCCCCTCCCAGGCCTTTTGCCCCCCATGGTGTGTTGTCTCCGTGGTATTTCAGCTGGAGGCATTAGCAGAGGCAGCAGCACAGATCAAACTGGCCTTGCTCAGAGCAGGGCTAAGGCTGTAGATATTCCTTCTTCCAGGGCATGGGAAGAGAAACGAGGGGGGACCTACCTTGTGGTAAGAGTGATGCAGATGCAGGAGGTAGGTCCTCTACTCTCTTAAGACAGTAAAGGCTCCTGGTCTCGGATACCTTTGCAACCAGGCAGCTGCTCCCCTGTTTCTGTAAAGAGAACGGATTCCCACCAGCTGGTGGTGGCACCAGCCCAGTTCTTACCTGGGGGATTTGGGTCAGGGCTGTATTTGCTGCCTGCTTTGGTTCATCTTCCCCTGTCCTAGCTTGGCAATCCCTGCTGGAGGCATGGCTCAGTCCTGGAATGGGAGGACTGGATAAGTTCCTGTGCAACCTGCTCTGGATGGACCTGCTTTGACAGGGGGGTTGGACAAGATGATCTCCAGAGGTCCCTTCCAACCCCATATGAGCCTGTGACTGGGCTGTGAGGAGTTGGAAAATGAAATGGGGAGTGGTGGAAGATGGCAAAAAAAGAAAGGAGACTTCCCTACAGGGTAAGGGAAATGACATCTGGTAAAAAAAAAAAAAAACAGAGGGAGAAATATCTTTTAAAATGATGATGGGTAGAAAGTAAAACAGCCAAAAGAAAGCTAAAAAGAAAGAGAGCAAATGGGAGAAAGGCAGACGTAAGCTTACAAGGGAAAGAAAGATGAGTGTGCAAGCATTTTCTTGGGGAAAAAACATCTGTGGTGAATCACAAGCAAAACAGAAAAGAGAATAGAATAACAGAACTGAGGTTAAAGAAAAAAACCCACAACCAAACAGAAAATCCCCAAGTAGATAAAAACATACAGGAGAGAGACCTGTGTCTGAAGAAAAAAGGAGACAATTTAATGACAAGCCAACATAGTGTTGGTTCAATGTATGGAACCCCAGTTTCTAGCCCTAGTCTTGCTACTTCTTAAACTTGGAGAAGTTTGTCTGATTTAATGAAGTAATTCAATACTGTGTGTGGAAAAGAACACCTATAGAAAAAGTGATGTCACGTGTTTTGGTTAGGAGTTGGTGAGTGTTACCAAAATAGTCTGTATGAGTGTTTTTTTTTTAAGTTGGAGGAGATGGTGAGATCACAGTGTGAGCTGAATCACAGATGTTCTGCTGAAGCAACCTTATGTATGAGAAGTGGCCTGTAGAATTTTTATGGTGGCTTTTTTTTTTAACTTAAGGAAGCCAAACAAACCTAAACCAAAAATAACTTCTCCCACGATTTTTTTTTTTTTTTATGGCAATCTTCAGGCAGGCCCCAACCGATGACTCTCATGACAGGAAACCTCAGTTCGCAAGTATTTTGAGAGCCACTAGGGTTCTCATTATCCTGAGCCTACAAGTGATGAGTGGTGTAGTGTGTAGTGGTAAACATGGAAATACAGCAGGATTTAACAAAAACAGCATAAATCAACTGGTCTTGGCTTTTTGGTGGCGGAGTTCCCAGTGGAGTTGCCCAGCAGAGGATGACAGGAGCTGTTACTAGAGCAGGACGATGCCCTGCTGCAGGGAGTGGAGATAAAGTGGGAGAGAAAGGAAAAAACCAGCATGAGGAGTTGCTGAATTTGCCAGAATTTGGAAACCTGACTTGCTGGAGGAGCATAATGTGGACCTGGTGCTGCAGACAGTTTGCTGCTCTTCCCACTATTTGTCATGGAGTTCTTTAGACTTCTTTATGTTGTCCTTCAGAGTTGGTACTTGTGGTTCTTCTCAGTAGCCATTACTTTTTTGTGTATGCTGTGGCAAGAACCGGCCTTTTCCAGCTCTTCTGTCTTTACCTCCTGTTCATTTTTCTCCCCTTCCTTGCTCAGTTCTCTTTCTTGTGGAGTTGTGGGATGAGGTTCAATAAAGCCAAGGACCGGGTCTTGCTCTTGGGTCCCACCAACCCCCTGCAGCGCTACAGGCTGGGGACAGAGTGACTGGAGCTCCCTGGCAGAAAAGGACCTGGGGATGTTGGTCGACTGTTGGCTGAACATGAGCCAGCAGTGTGCCCAGGTGGCCAAGAAGACCACCAGCATCCTGGCCTGTGTCAGGAACAGTGTGGGGAGTAGGACTTCAGAGGTGACAGTCCCCCTGGACTGGGGGTGTTCAGTCTGGGGAAGAGGAGGCTGAGGGGAGACCTTCTCGCTCTCTAAAACCCCCTGAAAGGAGGTTTTGCTCTCTAAACTCCCCTGAAATCCCGTCTCCACTTTATTCATGGCTTGATATAATCAGAGCAGAATTCATTACCTTCTGTGTATCTTGAGCTTTCTAAAGCTGTTCTTCTGTCTTAATTACAGAAATGGCATACCATGGCAAACCACCTGGTGATCTTATATGGGTTAGAGTTCTATCAAAGATTCACTTGTTCTCTCACCTATATAATGATATTTTAATTTCCAGTGAAAAATCTTGAGCACTGAATTAATTGACTCCAGTCACTGTTCAGGGTGGAGAGAGTGAAATGGGTGACATGGCTGGTACATTTTAAAAAAAAAAAGGTGGAAGTATGTACATCAGATTTTCCTTCTGTTTGTTCACCATCCCAAAGCCATTTATGCAACTGGCAAAATGAGAACTCCTTTATTATATGTCTCTGTTCAAAAATTGGTTGGGACAAGATAAGGTGATGAATGGATGCCTCAGGGCTCTGATGAAAAGCTATATTTATTTTTCTAAGAAGTCTTCCCATTTAATGAAAAACAGGCACCACACTAGACTGAGCATGCCCTCGAGATATGCCAATGTACACAAAACACAGAAAAATCTGTGAATCACATAGCATAAATAGCTGCAGATACTGGCACTGCAGTTCTTCATAGACACATGATGGTGATGTTTACAAGCTGTAGGCATTGTGTGACTTCAGACTTGGTTTAGAAATGAATGTGATAGAGCTTTTATTGTTGCGAGGCTTGCAGTAAGCAAAGGGCTTACTGTTGGTGTTTTGTGTTCATTTATGGATAGTGTGTGTGCCCAGCTAAGACTGTTTCTATAAACACTTGCTTCAGTGCCAAATGTTGATACTAAGATAAGTGGATTTCTTAAATGAAGTTCTGCCAGGGCTTGCTAGACTTTGATTAGTCCTGGAAATACTGGTCAGCATTTCTTGAGGTGTTGCTCTTGTGACCGTGAAGGGGCTGCACTCTGATGTGTATTAAAGACAATGAAAGATGATTCCTTAATTGTCATTTCCCTCACCTGTGCTCTGCTTGCAGCTCTGTTCTCATTGTCATACAGACAAGTCCCAGATGATAGGACAAGGGGTAATGGCTTCAAGTGGCACCAGGGGAGGTTCAGGTTAAATATTGGGAAATATTTCTTTCCTGAAAGGATTGTCAGACATTGGAATGGGCTGCCCAGGGAGGGGGTTGAGGCACCATCCCTGGAGGTGTTCAAGAGACAGTTGACATGGTGCTCGGGGATATGGATTAGTAGTGGATTGGTGGTGTTTTGGGTGTGGGGTGTGGTTTGTGTGGGGTTTTCTTGGTTTTGGTTTTTTTCCATTGTTTTGGTTGGTTTTTTCGGTTGTTTGGAGTTTTGGGGGTTTTTTGTTGTTTTGTGGGTTGTTTTTTTTTTTCATTGCTTGGACTAGATGATCTTAAAAGGTTCCTTCCAACCTAGGTGATTCTGTGATGTGCTAATTGGTTGCTCTTCTCCAGATGAAGCTGACAGGGAAACTCTTAACTCCTTTCCCAAAAGCATCCTGCCTGTAAAAGCTGGGAAAAGCGAACAGACATATTCCCAAAATAAAATAAACATTTCCTTTCAGACCACATCCAGGTGTGGAGCAGCTTTTCTCTCTCATTCTATCACTGTCCTGGAGGCTGGTTTGGGCTAAGTCAGTAGGGAAGCTGTTAGTTCTGAAGATCTCAGCTAGGAATAGGACCTGTTGACCAGTTCATCTCATTGCTGGGTCTGCAGTGGCGTGGGACACAGTGAAAGCCAAAATGACTGAACAGAGCTGGAGGTGCAGGACTGGTGGCAATGATGGGGTCCGTGAAGTTTATAAACAGAAATGATACAAAACAAATGTGTCATGGATCATAAGCTGTTGCCACCAGATTCCTTGAATGTGATGATGAACACAGTATAATTAACTAAAATGTACATGAGCCCGAATGTGTTTTATTCTGTGGTATAAAGCTGCAGGAGAAAGTGCTTTATGATTTCTGTGTTCTCACATTTCTAGGGGTGGTAGAACTTGGCAGGAAGGGCTCAGCTCTTAGTCTGACATACAAAACAAGACGTAGAGGCAGTTTCTCCAGACTGAAATGGGGGGTATTTTTGGAGAGGTCAGGCTGTAGTGTTTGGAGTAGTTTCAGAGACAGAACAGTTCTTCCTCTTTCAGCTTGCTGAGACTGATCATAAAGTCCAGAAATAAAGGAGAAGCCAGTTTTTCTCTATTTTTAAATGTCAAGTTCCTCCCACAGGGACTCACTGCAGCCGGGATGAGGTGAGTTGGGGAAGAACTGTCTTTGGCCCCTGTTGTAAAGAGGGCAGTAGTGTCATGGGTGTAACACTGAGTTACCAGTGAAGATTAGATATTGGGCTGCTTGTGCCTGTTACCAAGCCTCTGGGAGGTAAGGAAGCTGAAGACAAGACTTCTGTGGAATCCACTGAAATCCTTTAACTTAATATTTCATAACATTTCATTAACTTGTGTAGAGAAGAGTCATATTTATAGCTTGCATTGCATGTGCTGCTTATCTGTACTCATAACATAATACAGATGCTAGTGATTTCTCCATGCTGAAGTCTATAGAAGATATGTACCTGAAGGGACCTACAGGAGAGATGGGGAGGGACTTTTTGTTGGGGAGTGGAGCGATGTGATGAGGGGTAATGGTTTTAAATTGAAAGAGGGGAGATTTAGATGAGATACTAGAAAGAGATTCTTGGTGGTGAGACACTGGAAGAGGTTGCCCAGAGAAGCTGTGGCTGCCCCATCCCTGGAGGGGTTCAATACCAGGCTGGATGGGGCTTGGAGCAACCTGGTCTGGTGGGAGGTGTCCCTGCCCAGGGCAGGAGGATTGTAACTGGATGATCTTTAAGGTCCCTTCCAACTCTAACCATTCTATGATTCTATGTGGGATTATTCACTGTCTTCCTCTACAGTGTGGAGAAAGTGGTACCTGTATGTATGTGACAACTTGAGTGCGACTAGTCATCTATATTTAAATGGACAGGTCCAAAAGTATTTTGTTAGCCTATACCAAATTATTTCCAGGAAAAAAATGGTGCACCCTTGCTGACCAGCTGTGTCCTTGCTGCTGCTTTGCTGACTGGTCACATAACGATGGCTCCTTCCTCGCCTGAAGCTGCTAAAATTCATTAGGCACAGCTAGAAGATGCACGTATCTGGAGAAGGAATTTTTGTAGCTGCTGTCATGGTATTTTATATAAATACTGAGGATGTTAGATTCTAAGCCAATCTAATGACTAAGTTCTGAGCAACCTGATAAGAATTTTGAGGCACCCTGCTGTATTTTCCTTTGACGTGAATGATTTCTGAGGATGTGAGTTCTTCTGTGATTTTTGTATAATCCAAGGCAACTCTTTGGCTTGTACAAATCAGACATACGTTTTTTGGATGTCACCTAGATGGTGCTGAGTATGCCAAGCAAAAGACTCCCTGAAAACTTCCTCTTTTTTTTCCTGCACATTTTGTTCTCACCCAAGAAGGTGGGAAAGTTCTCTAAGTGGAAGAGTAACAACACAGATGTTAAATGAAGAGGTATAATATTGAGCAGATAAAGATGTGTGTTTTCCTTTTGTTTTTCAATGTTTAAGATGCTCTTTCAAATGGAGATATCTCTGGATGATGCTGTTTTACCTTGGCATATGTTAATAGCTGCCCTGAACCCACTTATGCTCCTGTGCAAGAAGAGATTTAATGGTGTATAATCAACTTTTGCCAGATGCTTAACAGTGAAAAGCCTTTAAGAGTTTGTACAGGAAAGGTATAAAACAAAACATTTGGATTTTGAATACAACAACTCCATCTGACTTGATAAAAATTGATGCAAGAGCAGTTGGCATAAAATGTAGACTGTTCTGAACTAATATTGACCCAGTATATCAAGCTGGTATGTGTCAGAAACACACAAGGTGACCCAGAGTAAACACTGATTTTTTTTCAAAGCATGGCATTTGGACCAAGGTTTCTTTTGCTCTTTAACCTGACAAAAGGTGTGGGGCTAAGTTCAATAACAATTTTTTTTACTAGTGCAACAGAGAGGAAGACTCTTTCACCTTCACCCACATGGGCTCTAGTAGTTTGAAGATGGTTTTGAGAGGGCTTCTGACAAACAGCATCTGCTGGGGTGTGATTCCAGCTCCACCACTGATAGTGTAACTTCCCTGTCTCATGCACTGCTCCAAACCCTGGGCTCTGGGGACTGGATGATGCTGCCTTCAATGTCCTTCAGAGGCACCCCTGGAGCTGACTGTCCCTGTCTTACTGGGAAAACCTTTGAGATCTTGCAGGATGTGGTGCTGTTGGTTGAGGGATCCTCAGTGCTGAGACTTTGCTGTAGAGAGGATGGATCTTTATATCTGTCACCATTAAAGATGAGCTTTAATAATAAGCAAACTTTTTGTATCCATAACCAGGTGATTTATTGTCTTGGAAAGCTGGTCCTGGCAGCTGGCAGTGACTGCTAGTATAAAACCATATTCTCTAGTTTGTTATTTCACTTTCCTTCTCTTCATGCTGAGAAGTGAAAGGACATAAAGGAGAAGCAAAGAGGGGGAGTCTATGGGGTACTACCAGTTAAAACTCTTCCCTTCTAAGTCTCATTCTCGTTGTTGGTCTGAGTACTTCAGTATCATGAGTAGGAGTGTACTTACTCTAGCCTAGCTGTGGTTCCTTGCTTGTTGGCATGCTTCAGGAATGCTGGGAGTATTTTGACCTCTTTTCCTTGTTTGCTCAATTTCATTCACAAGAATCTCACATTTCTGCAGTTACTACTCATACTTCAAAGCAGCAACACTTCAAAGTGATGTCCTTATGGATACTGTGATGCCAAACTTGCTCTTCTTTTAGCCTCAAATTTTGTCTTTTTGATTCCGAGCAATGTTCACCTCTGCTAATGAAGGATAGCTTTCAGGGGCTTTAAAGAGGTCCTCTGTTGAACCCTGCTTTCCTCCTCTCTTGCCATCTGAGTTACAACTTCTAAGAAGAGTTTATAAGCCATGATGTGGTTTGGATCCTGAGAGCTAATGAAGGCCAGCAGCCTAGGAACTGTGCAGATCTGTTTTCTGTTACTGGATGCTTGTGCCTTTTATTTTGATGGGCTGCCGTAACCATCCTTCTATGTCTGGTTTGGGCAGTTCTTCTCTCGCCCAGTTTTCTTGCAGTGAGACATTCCAGTGCGTGTTGTCACCGGTCTGCTTGCACTCTGCCTTCTGCTAAAGATCTTGGGGGTTGCTGGCCAGATATTTCCAGAAATGAGTTCAAGAAAAGCACCGGAGGTTTAGCCAGGGCCCTTCCAAATGGTGTGTGGACACAGCTCAGTTGCTTTTGTTACCATCACAGATACGCTGGTGGTCAATTATATTTAGTATAGGGAAGAGACCTCTGATTTAAAGACTGGAAGTAAAATATCAGTGGTGATAATGCCTGTGGCATACAGTTGTGTGCAACCCTGGTAAGACAGAGACCTTGTTTATTTGTAGCTACTCTGAGACGGGGGGAGAAAAACCATCATTTGGTTTGTAGCTCTGCCAGGAGGTGTATGGTACCCATGAAAACAATGATGCTGTTGAGATGCTTTTGTGTGTGGTCATGCCTGGGCAGCTTGGCCATGGGAAGAGGAGGTCCGAGCAAAGGTGGCTGGCTGGATGGACAGATGACAAAGATTGTTAATGAGAGAGCTTCAGGCATGTCATTATTCGGTACGTGCCTTTTGCGGGGAAAATTTGGATGCTTCAGAAGAAGCCATTGTGATGGGTAGAGCAGCAACTGGGGAAGCACCAGAGTGGGAGCCTTTCAGAGGACAGTATGATGTTGATGCCAAGCTGCAATAACGAAGGTCTACTGCTGTCTGCTGCCCTGCAGTACAGCCTCCTCCTGCCATGCTGTTAGAGGAGCCCAATTAGTATCAAATAACTAGTCTGTCAGAGCTAACCAGACCTTTTTGTTCAAAATTACTGGCTGGTTGTTTTGGCTGGGTCCGAGCTTGTTGTGCTGTGTGCAGTTGTCACCAAGATGATGCCGGATGTTGTCACCGTGGTGCATTTGTCTCTTGCGTGCTTAGCTTTTGGAGATTTATTTGTATATTTTAACATTTTAACATCTGCTGCTTTATAGACTTGTCTTCCCCAGCACCCTCCTTGTCTCCGTTGCTGGTGAAGGCCAGTGTCATGTACAGACCTGTGATTACCTAGAATTTCCTCCTTGCCATGTGTCACCTCACTCACCGTGCTGTTTTTAAACAGTGGAGAGTATTTATTTTTTTTTTTGGCCTATATTTGCATAAGCTGCCCCCAGCTCCCCTTATTTCTCTCTATCTCTGTTAATGCTCTCATTCACTTTTGGCTTTCTGACGGCTGGATTTCTCTTTAGTATTAGCAAGATGTAACTGCTGAATCAGTTTTTACACTTACTTTTTTTTTTCTATGCAGATTTCTTCTTTTCACCCTCTGTGTGCAAAATGGACAGATAACATTACTTGATAATCTGGACTTCGGCACAGTCACTTACATTCACGGTCAAATTTGCTGTTGAATTGAAACTAAGCTGAGGAGGTTGGGAAGGAAATGAAATCCATCAGAGGGGGTGGAGGGTGCTGTGTTATTTTGGAAGTGTGAAGGATGAAAAAAAAAAAGCAATATTTCATTTCTTAGCTTAAAATCGCTACTTTTCTTTCTGGGCGAGTCGTGTTGCCTTCGGGATGGTGGGAGAAGGGGTGATAGGGCAGCAGGAAGGAATTATTTGCTCACGTTTTGTATTTCACTCAGCAGTGACTTTTTGATAAGGAAAAAAGGCAAGGTAAGGAAGGGGTGGTGAATAAAAGGGGAAAAAAAAAAAGTGGGATGGGGAGAAAGGTGGGCAAGTAGGCTTGGAGGGGAAAGGGTAACATGTATTCTTGTCAAGTTGAATTCAGTCTTTGTCACGGTACTTTCCTGCTAGACACAGAGTTCCTCAAGTGCTGGCTGTGGGGGAAAAAAAATGAATTTTCACAAGTTTAAGGCTGTATTTTTACCTGTTAGCTTTTACGAAGCCGTTCAGCTCACGCATATGGTCAGAGAAATTATTTCCTATTGAAAATGCCCATGTTCAGTCTACATTAAAAACAGGAAAAGTTTTGTTGTTGTTTAGTTCTCCTAGAAGTCTTGATATGTTTACTAACAGGAAGAAATGTAACTCTCTTTTAAAGAAGTAGTAGATGCAAGCCATATGTACTGTGCACGGAAGGAAGCATCTAAAATCTGGTTTGAGTAAAGAACTGTTCTGTGATCTCTTTGTAGAGCTGAGGGGAGAAGTATTTTTTCTGTTAACAATTCCCTCGTCCCAATTTTGTTCTGTGGTTGATTTTCTCTCCAGATTTGTTAGCTGTTAAGAGATGGTAACAGTGTTTTAAAACTTATTATCCCTCAATGGTAATACAGCCTCCCCCAAGTTTGAAACGGAACGTTTTGGCAATGCCTGTTAAAATTCAAGATCTAAATGTGTACCAGCTACATGCAAATGCTTGAGGATTTTTTGTTAATTACTAAGGTTACCCTTTGCCTTATTTACAAACACCCACACTTACTCACCCACGACAGTTCTTCCACAATTTTGTCTCCCAGCGATGGGCTGTTTCAAAACCGTTTTAAAGTCAAGCTCTGCAAGTAAAGAAATCTAGAGGGGTTTTTTTTTTTTTCTGCTGCTTATTTCTACCCATGTTTCTCTGACATGGAGACTGTCCTGGCTCTGTAGGAAGAGAGACAAGATGTGATTTAATTACTTCGCAGCTTTAATAACTCATCTGGGAACAGTGACAATTAATTGTACTGTACAGTTCATCAATCTTCACTGGATCCTGGATTTAAAAAAGGAAAAAAAAAAAGTGTTCGTAGCAAGATAGGGTACATGTGCTTTTCCTTTTCCATGTGATCAGGAGACTGGTGGTTCTGGACGGTCCCCAGCCCAAGTGATGTTGGCCAGTCATTATTGGAGCAATCATTATTGGCAGTAACAGTGATGGAGGTTGAAGGAAATACTTGAAAGTTTACACTCTTTGGCTGTCTGGGCAAACTGCCTCTGTAGCAGAGAGGGAAGGCACGTTCAAGTGAAAAATCAGATGGGAAGGGTGAATATTCTGGATGTTGCATTCAAGAGTTCACTTTATTAAGACATTGGAGATGCCACTTGACAAAAAAGGGAAAATTTCTTGCACTTCATTTATGAGACTCAACCATGATGGAGACCTTAATGTTTTGCCAAGGTATGCACATTGGATAACTGATAGTTTTGAAACCCCATGTTACCAGAGATAATGTAGATCAGTAAATCATGCTGCTGTTACTTAATGATGCTGTAGTCTATATTGGTTTAGACCTTGACTTTCAGCTGCCCAGTTGGAGCTGGGCAGCTCCCAGAGGAGACTGAAAGCTTCTGAATAATTCACTGATGTAAATAGTCTTGTCAGCATTCAGTACTCTTGCGTTTCAGGCACCCAGATGACTTCATTGAGGTGGCTCTGAAGTGAGACATCTGACCCAGATGGACTTTTTGGGAGTGGGGCCATCTAACAATCCTATGTCTATCATAGTCTTACTGGTTATAAAGCTGAAAGTGTTAAGTGTTCTCCTTCAAAAAATATGGCTGCATTGATTTAGCTGTGTTATCTTACCTTTGTGATTGTAGCTGAGAGCCACTTATTACAAAATAGTAGAATATATATTTGATTCAAATAAGCAATCAAGACAAGAAGACATATTATTCACTTGGAATGATACTACTTGGTTACTGTTTTCCTCTGTTTGTCCTGGCTTCCTTATCTAGCCAGTGAGAAGGTGGTCTGGTCTATCCCAAACAACTGCATGTAGTCTTTTTTCAGTGGTGCCCAGGGACAGGACAGGACGACAGGAAGAGGGCACAAATTTTAACATAAGGAGTTCCACCTAAACATAAGAAGGAACTTCTTTCCTTTGAGGGTGGCAGAAGAGGCTGCCCAGAGAGGTGGTAGGGCATCCTTCTCTGTGCAACTGCTCTGGGTGGACCTGCTTAGGCAGGGGGGGTTGGACAAGATGATCTCCAGAAGTCCCTTCCAACCCCATATGATTCTACGTATAATTGGAATTTAAGTTTTCCCAGATCAGGGGATCATTATTCACTGCTCTTCAAATTCCCCTGCAGTATTTGGTTGCTTTAAGGACAACAGAGGATGAAATGTGTTAGCTTCAGTTTGGCTGTTTGTGTTCTGAGAGATAAAATCAGAGCAAACAGTTGCAGAAGTAAATTGAAGATTGGATGCATTATTATTCCTGGATGGCAAAACAGTACTTTCTACACAAAAGTATGAAAAAACACTTTGCATTCCCCATATTTCTAAAAGTGAGGAGATGGGTTCACCTTACCTAGCTGAAGAAGAACCTACAGAATCCCCATTGTTCTGAATATCATGTGAAAAGACACTCCCACCTCTGTTATCCGGTGCTAGTTCAGGGTTTGATGCTGGGAACGATGGGGGAAAGTTTCTGTTTAATTGACCGTGGGTTGGAGAGTGGGAGCCCTGTCAGAAGGGAGAAAGGGGGAAGAGAAAAGATCCTATAAAAAGAGGCAGAAGAAAGGAGACCAAGCTCATTGTGCTGAGATTGGACAAGGAACCTGGAGGGAGAGATGGGAAATTCCATCGGGAATGGGGGACATCGACTGGCATGCATGATTGAAGATTAAGAAAAAGACAGATTGTGAGAGAAGATGAGAACAGAGGAGCGAGGGGATTCTTCCCACAAGGGAATAAAATGAAAAACTTACATGTCATAGCTAATGTATATTGACTGCAGAGAATGGGTGTGAGGTGAGAGATGTCCCTGCCCAGGGCAGAGGGGTTGGAACTTGATGATCTTTAAGGTCCCTTCCAACTCAAACCATTCTATGATTCTATAAATGCCCTAGAAGCAAGGAAATCTTCAGTTATAACTCCTGCCTTTTTAAACACATTAACTGCAAAAGTGCAAATACGTAGAAACTTCTGTGGTGTCATTAGTTACAGCACACCTAGAACTGTGATTCTTTAGGCCAAGTCAACACCACCCATTTAGGGTCTGTTTCTTGTTTTCTTGGTATGTCACTTGCAGCTGATTTTCAGAAAGGTGAGGACTCGTGCATGCTAACAAATGCAGTCACAGGTAACTCTTGAAAACACAAACTGTATAAAGTAGAAGCGATGCTGAATACTCTGAAAACTTGGGTTCTCAGAGTCTTTAGACTGGGCACCTCCAACTAAAGACATTAAGTAGGTAGTGTCTGTAGGTAGTAGATAATACCATCTTTTCCCCTCACAGACCTGTTGTAAAATACATTTTGTTAATATTCATGAAGCACTTGAGGGGGGATTGTGATGAGTGCCAGAGAAGGCCCAGGAGGAAATTAATAACTTGGAGAGCTGAGCTTCAGTGGATTGAAGCACGTGGAGGGTCCACACATTGAACTCCAAGAGGAGAACCAGGTAGTGATAAGCTGCTCATGAAACACATTCTCTCCCACCCCGTGTGCTGGATGGAGGTGGGCTCTGTGGGCAGAATGGCATATGTGCATCTTGAACAAGATGTTAGTTGCACATGTGAGGCCATAATTGATGGCGCACAGGCAACTTCAATTTTGACGTGTCTTTCTTTTGGGGGCTTGATATTACATTACATTATCCTCTTTCTTGTTGTCTTATTTATGTTCTAATAGCTCCATGTAGGCATAAATGCGTAATGCTTCGTAAACAGCATATGGTAATTTTGTTTTACACTTGTGGCAGCAATGCATATCTTCTCTTAAGTCCTTAAAGTAAAATGTTAAAATTTGGCAAAAATGAGGATAAATTAATGACCTGCTGCTACAGAGTAGGTACTTCCAGTTATGCGATGGACTTTCATGGCTGGTGCTCCTCAGATGAGTTGCTGCAGGACAGTCCTAGGTCATTAGGCAGTGCTGATTTTGCTGATTTTTCTCTGTCCCTGAGTGAGCTCAGCTATATTGTTGACACTCTGTGTTCTCTTGCCTAATGATTTAGAAACTTTTTCCTATTCTGTTAAAATTTTAATTACCAACTCCTCCGTAATGAGACAACTTGCTGGGCCATGGGTATTTTTATTGGTTTAAGGTGTGATTTGTTCCCAGCTTCCTTCCTACCATTGTCTCCTGCTTATAACTTCCACTGAAGTGAATAGTGTCTTGTCTTGTGGAGAAGTTGAGGAGTTTCAACTGGTTTCACTGGTTTCTGCCAGTTTACCAGCTTCTGGTATCCAAGTCTGACACTTTCTACAACTGTGCTCTTTATTTTACGAAGATGACTATGATCACTTCTGGGCTACACTTTTAATTGCTAGCCTTCATTGAGATTGTTCATGTACAGTTTTGACAGGTTTTATGGTCAGCCTGGTAAAACACTCTATCAGTCTCCATGTAGTTTTGCAAGTCATTGACAAGCCCGTTGGGTATATGGAAGCATTCTTGGGTATACTCTTCCTTGGTGGTGGAGGGGGACCGTAGAAGACAACTACCTGGTCCTCAGAAAAATACTCAATGACATTTAAACACTATTGATATCTTAATCATCCAGATGCTGCTGTAGTGCAGTGAACCTGCTGCATTCTAGTGCTGTAATTTGGGAAATTTATCCTGGAAACTTGCTTTGAGATGCATCCCTAATCAGCAGCTACATTCGGAACACAAAGCTACTTGAAGCAGGGAATGGACCTTCCTGGGAATTTCCTCCAGGGCATTGCTTTCTGTCTTGATTCTCTGGTGTCTAATAAGATGCTGGGGATGCTTATTTCACCTTGCTTCTTAAATTCTTTTTTGTATAATAAAAAAATAACTCTGCAACCTTGGTGTTAGAGGGGCTGGTAATAGAGCATCTCTTCCACCTGACTGATATTGTTTTTTTTTTTTCTTTTGGTGGAGATGTAGTATAGAAATTCCTGCCTCAGATAAAAATGGCTTAATCTGGTCAATCGGTTTGAAAGCTGTGGAGAGTGGATACCAAACTCCTTTCTGTTTTCTCTTGGTAGTTATTATTTAGCCTCGATTCTTTTGTAGAAAAGGGAAAAGAAGGGAGGAGAGCAGTCCCTCTGAGTATAGTGATGTATTACAGTGTGCTGCTCAGCACTTTACTAATGCATCACAGCATGCATCCTGGGCTTTGTCTTATTAATATAAAACATTAATAGTGTACCAAAAATGCTAGGAATGCAGACTTGAGTTCGTGGATTGTTTTTTTTTTCCTTCCTCTTGCCATTTACCCTGAAGTTTATACTTTTAACTTGAGGTGCATACACTACACCAGTTGAAGCCCTAATGGGTTGTCCTGGCTAAAGTCGTGTGACATTTTACCAGGTAAAATGTTTGGAGAGTCTTTCATAGACTTCAGTATTAACTAAGCTGGTAAGTTAAAGCATAATAGAAAGTGAGGGGAGACCTCATCACTCTCCCCAACTACTTGAAAGAACATTGTAGAGAGGTTGGTGCC
>BJBW01005529.1:35576-48031 GCA_004320125.1 Scolopax mira
TGGGGGATATGATGTAGGGGAGATTTTTGTAGTGCAGGGTTGATGGTTGGACTTGATGATCCCAAGGGTCTTTTCCAACCTGAATGATTCTGTGAGTGTTAAAAATCATATTTTGCACTGCCTTTTCTGCAGAAGTCACATTAGCTTGAGTGTGTGGACAGATGAGCTGTGAAGATTCCAAGAGGTGAATTTAGATTCCTCTTGCTTGCTTGATAGACAGCTAGTTGTAAAAACATGCCATGATCCTGTGCTTTGAAAAGTTGGTGAGCAAATGCAGGCCACGGCAGAGAGCTCAGTTCAGCTGTTTCTGAAATTACATAGACACCCCTGGTTTGTGCCAGTTAGATTGCTGGTTCAAGGCTTTGGTTAATATCAAAAGTAGTGCGTGTTCTTTGATGTTAACACTCTTTAATGTCCAAGTTTACATCTTTGTTTCCGTGATTTTTGAAGATAAGACCCGAAAGAGAGGGAAGTACGTAGTTCAGTGCTGCTGGCAGTGGTAACCTTACTGCTCTGGAAAAGATTTTTGTTTTATTTTTTTCCCCTTGACTTTAGAAAAAGAAGTTCCAACAAGCAAGCCCAATATGTATTCTGCTGTGAGAAGTCTGTGGGCTGTCAGTCTTTTTGCCATGAAAAGCCAACATGTTCTAATGGGAATTTCTTCTTTACAGCTAGCTGGTTTTGATGTTACGGTTCTGGTGCATCTGAAAAGGCTAATTGAATTCTATAGGACAAATGTGTTAAATCTCATATCCTCTGCCCGGGCGGATATGTTAATGCAGCAAATGGCTGTGGCACAGTTGACAACACTGTCACAAATAACTGTAGAAGTACCTGAAGGTGTTCAGGCTGCAGGTCTTCTGCTGTTTTTCATGTTTACAAGACTTGTGGTAAAGCTGGTCCAAAAAATGATTAGCATAAAAGTATTATTCTTAATGGGGAAGATTTGTGAGTTCTTGTTAGTGTTGCCAAAATGTCTGTTGTCTTCTGTCCTGTAAGAAAGAATGTGGTCACTATTTGGAAAAAAGCTTCTTCAGATATTTAGGAGCCTGTAGAGGACACTGGTCCTCTGCTGCTACTCAGCTTTTTCAGGAAGCTTATTAAAGGCCATCATTCAGAACTTAAGGTAGTTTAGATATGAAGAGGAGGGGAGCAGTGTGTTTTAGATGAGATTTCCCTGCTAATGATGTGCTGGGCAAGAGGGTTGGATGGGGTAGTCATCATGAATTCAGGGCGATAACACTTTGAAGGTTGATTTGTTTGTTTTCTTCTCATTTTTTTACGTTTTTTTTTCTTTCCTTGCAGGGGGACATGGTAAATAGTGATTAGTCAGTAGTTGTGTATTTGTGAACAAGTTGTGGATAGCCCTTTTATGTAATAGAAATGGGAGGCATGCTATGTTTTTGCAGAATTGGAACATTTAATATATGGGGTGATTTGTAGAACAGCTGTGGGCTGACTGTTCAACATATTCTGCCTTCAGAAGATGTAACCGGGGGGATGTTTCTCTGTATAAATCAAATGGACCTTGAATCCTTCCGTCATTACTATGCTTATTTGCTGTATGAAAATACTTTTTATCTTGTAAAATCAGTTACAAGTATTTTACCCATTTGGTGAGTGACCAAAGTTGTGAGAAGTGGCTTACAGAAGACCAGGGTGAGATCCGAGGAGCAGAAAGATCTTCCAAGTCCAGAGTCTACTTTGGATTCTCCCATAACAATTTTACTTGTGCAATAACTTGTAAGATCAGTCCCTCATGACAGTTGCGTGTGAAATACTGGTGGAAGTTATGTTTTCCCTTAGAAAAAGAGCCAAAATATTTTTTTCTTTTTCAAGAGGAAGCACCCTCTCTGACATTAGGTTTATTTCTTTTGGCTCGCTTTTGTTCAGTGTAACAGTGCTGTACCTTTTTATCACACAAACTTATTAACAGAAATGGAGGAAAATGGTTTTTAGCTTTGATTCTGCCATGATGGGAAGAACTCTGGCACGCTTGGAAACAATCAGAATTCTTAGTGGCATATTTAAGAGGCAGTCCTATTTTGTTGTTTTTTTTTTTTTTTTTTTAAATAGGCTCCTTTCAGTAAAATTTGGTAATTCTCTTTTGTTGTTGGAATACTTTCTGGATTGGAATGGATCCTTCTTTACTGGCTACAGTTTTGCATTCTTTCTCAGCCCACAGAAGTGATTATACTCCTGGGCAATGTGCAGGGATTTATTTTTTATTTTGCTTGTTTGTCTATAGCCAAGTGAACTTTTCAGGTGGTTCCCTTTTTCCTTCCCGTACAAATCATGCTTATTTACCTTTTTGAGGGGATGAAACTTTATTTTTTTTTCTCTGAAGTTAATGTTCCCTGAAAATTTAGGTAGCCTAAAAAAAAAATCAGGAAAAAATGATAAACACTGAAATCTCCTTTTGCCAGATTGTGCACGGATGAAGCCACCAGAACATGATTAACAAGTTAAGAATGCTCTTTTTCAGCTGCCATGGCTAGCGTAGGGGGAAGAGAGGATGCTGTTTTAATAAAACTGTTCTGACACTTTCTTTCTGAACATAGGAGTGTTTTTCAGACTTGGCTATCTTTCTGATCTCAGGTGTCCATTGCGTAATGATAGATGGAAATATATAATATTGCTTAAGACAGTTACAGGCACTTAAGTACCCGCATGCGGTTGGATTGTTAAGAGCTTGTGGCAACGTTCCAGTGTCTTTCAAAATCTGTGATACAGCATTAAGGTTAGAAAGACAAACGCAGTAGTCGTCAAGGTGAAGTCTCAACTGGTTTTGCTCAACCCTAGAACTCAACAGAAAACCTAAACCGTTACTTTTTTTTATCCATCAAATGATCAGGTGGCCATATAGTTCCTCCTGCTGTGGGGGTAGTGTTGAAGCCAAGAAAAGTTGGTGTATCAGGCTTTCTTGGCTCTTCTCAAATGCAGCAGGCAAGGCTGGTGGATCCAACCAGAGGCTGGAAAGCCTGGCCAGAAGTATGCTGTGGAAGTGAAGAAGGGAGGAGAGAGGCCCAGGTAAGGAGGAACCCACTGTCCTGGGAAGTGGACCCCAGAAGCTAGTGAGCTGTAGTCTTAATTCTCTAACTCAGTATGTCACAAGCCTTCTCTCCAAAGCTTTTAAGAGTAGTATGTATGGCAGTATGGCAGTGTGCATCTCTGCCTGGGCTTGTGCATCTTCCTTAGTAGAGAAAACCCAGAAGAGAGTGAGCAGAGGGGGTTGAAACACCAGCTGGGTTTGGGGGAAGATCAAGCACTTTAAAGCCTAAGGAGAGATTATTTTTTTTTTCTTTTATTAGGAGGTGTCTCCAGGCAGGGAAGACAGCCTCTGAACTTTAACACTTACTACTTCTACTTGATAGGTAAACAGATGGTGTCAGGTTTGGGGTTCTCAGAATACCAAACTCTTGGGGGAGAAGCAGAGTTGATAAAAGGAATATTTGATGATGTCTGTGGATTAGTAGTTCTGCAGTTTTTAAATAATGTACTAAGGTCCAGAAGATCGTTTAGAGCATGAAATGCTTGGTGTACAGGGGCTTGAGTTTTCTGGGGAAGATTTTTCCTTTGCTTAAAAACATCCTTCGCCGCAAGTCTTGCGTTTGTTTTGCAGCATTCTTTTCCTGAACTATTCAGACTTTCAATGAGGAATCTGAAGTGTCTCGTTTCTGTGTTCAGGTATCCATGCTTGCCCGTGTGGACACTTAGGCACAGGCATCCATGTATCATGCCAGGGGTTTTCCTGGAACATATGATGGAGCTGAATTTCTGAGTGTATGTGACCACACGGGTGTGTAAAAAAAAAAAATACATGTCTGTATAAATAAATTAAACATCTGCACATCAAAAAAACCCCATGTATATAGCATTCCAGTTTTGCTCCGACACCTTGATGAATCGTAGAATCGTAGAATCTATCATCTGGGACGGAAGGGACCTCCAAAGTCTATCTAGTCTGACACCCCCAAGTCAGCAGGGACATCCCCAACTAGACCAGGTTGCCCAGGGCTTCCTCGAGCCTCACTTTGAATGTCTTCAGGGAAGGGGCCTCAACCACCTCCCTGGGCAACCTCTTCTAGTGCTCCACCACCCTCCTTGGAAAGAACTTATACCTAATCTCCAATCTAAATCTGCTTTTCTTCAGTTTAAACCCATTGCCTCTCATCCTGTCACTGCAGGCCTTTGTAAACAGACTCTCCCCAGCTTTCCTGTGGCCCCCTCAGGTACTGGAAAGCCACTTATTAGGTCTCCCCGGAGCCTCCTCTTCTCCAGGCTGAACAACCCCAGCTCCCTCAGCCTGTCCTCGGAGCAGAGGGCCTCCAACCCCCTGAGCATTTTTGTGTCCCTCCTGTGGACCTGCTCCATCAGGTCCATATCTCTCTTCTCTTGAGGGCTCCAGACCTGCACACGGTGCTCCAGGTGAGGTCTCACCAGAGCAGAGAAAAGTGGCAGAATCATGTCTCTGGACCTGCTGGCAACACTTCTTTTGATGCAGCCCAGGATGGGGTTGGCCTTCTGGGCTCCAGGTGCCCACTGCCTGCTCATGTCCAGCTTCTCATCCATCAGCACCCCCAGGTCCCTTTCCTCAGGGCTGCTTTCTAACACCTCATCACCCAGTCTGTACTGATGGCGAGCATTGTTCTGGCCCAAGTGCAGAACCCTGCACATGCTCCCATTGAACTTCATGTTGTTCTTTGTCCCCAGCTGAGACTCCAGCTGCTGGAAACTGGGGCAGAGTAACCCATAACATATTTTTAAACAACTAGTATCCTTCAGAGGTCAGAAGTACAGGGAAACACTGACTCTTTTGCCACAACTGTGTGAAAGGATGCAGCAATGACTAAGTTTCGCAATGAAATAGGTGGTATCTGCCATCTGAACTTGAAGGGTTGCCATGGCTCTGGGTTGTCGCAAACCACTTAACGATTGGCTAATGATTGCGTTTAGCAGTTTGGACCTACTGAAGGGAAAAAGGGAAGAAATACCAACTCTGTATGCAACACTAATTAAAGTAACTCTTTTTATATTCTTTCAAGGCCAAGGTGTCTGGGCTGTAGATGTTTCAAAGGGAGATGGTGCACCAAAGGGTTTATGACTCTTCTTTTGCGGCTTCTAAGCCACAGATTTCTAAGCAAATTTATCTCAGGCTACAAACAGCTTTGTAAAACAGCTTTAAGGCCCGGTGTTGCTGCTGGCTTGGTATGGAGTGACAGCATCACGGAGTATGTCCCCCAGTGTCTGAGTGAAACGAGGCAGTTACCCTCAGATAGGCATAAATGCGCTATTAGATGGGTGAGAAACAACATTTTTTTTTTCCCCCCTTCCCCCCCCCCCCCCCCTCCAAAACCCCCCCTGGGATTTTATTGTAGTGCCTTTGATGTGACTAATTAGCCCGCTCAAAGTAAGCAGTGACTAACAGTCTAATAACTGGCTAATGGAAGGAACTTCATAATGTTTTCAAATCAGGATCCTTTTGAGTGTTTTGCAAGAGGCTGAGGAGCTTCTCCCTTCTGAGAAATGGTTGCCAGTAGCCAGGTCCCGGTGTCCGTAGCCGTCTTTCTATGTCGTGTTTGAGTCTTCTGGCTCTTTGAAGAGGCTGGATGCTGGAGAAGAGCAGTAATCCTGGAGAGACTCTGTAAGTCCAAAGCTTGGGTTTTAGCTCTGATCAGCAGACTTGGTGCAAATGTTGGAGTTGGCTGGAGCTGTCACATGGTGACTTGTGACCTTGGCTGAATTTTGTAAGGTGGAACGCTTTTTAAAAGGGGGAAATGAAAAATTGACTATTTTTGCAAGAGATTTTTGCTTTTTCTTGCACAAGTTTTCCCAATCCTCAAGTAGCAAAATCAAAGCCCCAAACTGTGTAATACTACACCTAAGGACTATCGCTATACTACACAAAGAAGGGAGATGGTTTTGCCTGCCTTCTAGTTTAAAAGGCGAAACCACACACTACATGTTAATTTTGCCAATTAATTCCACCTTCAAATGTCTTCTGCGTTAAGGCTTTCCTTTTTTTTTTTAATTTTTTGGCTCCTTGTCCACTAGAACCACAAAGCTCTTTTACTACTAAGAGTCCCTTCCTCGTTGAGCTAAGGATACAGCATTCCCATGGCTTGGGATCCATCTCCCAAGCACAGACCCTTTCGCACCCAAGGGCTAGAGCGTCGCTGGTGCTTGGAGGTGAATCGCTCTACTCGCGCCGGGGGTTTTCACTCCATCCCTGAGATTTTTTGGACCTTGTAGGCTCCCCGTGAAGGTAAAACCAAAAAAGCTCAACCTGGGTTGCAGGGTTTAGTGTTATTCCCAGTGGCAGCCGATGCCGTCACTGACACCTAAAGCAGAGCCCGCGCTGGCCGGCGGTGTTAAGTATTGCTGCCATAATCCACTGTCTGCCATGGGAGAAACACACGTAGCCCCGGACTTGGGAAAGGGAGAAAATGGTTTTCAGCTGGTTTCGATTTTAAATTGTTTGTTTTTGTTATTTTAAAGCCTGTGTGGAAAGGGGGCTGGGAGAGGGCTTGGTCAGAAGTGAGGCTCCCGCTGCTTTGGAGTCTGACCTTGTGGGCTGCTGAGAATTAGTGCCTGCGTTAGCTTCCCCGGGGCTCGCAGCCCTGTGGGTTGGGGCTGGGTGTTGCGGGGGCTCAGGCTCCACGGATCGGCTGCTTGACTCTTCAGCTGGCCAGCTCCAGGCAAACTTGGCCAACAGGAGACACCGTGGGAACCCGTGGTTCGCAGCAGGCAACTTCCACTGCTTGATCCCAAGTCATTGCAGTCAGTGGGATGGCTCGAGTGTCAGGTCAGTAACTCCAGGCATATATTCAAATGGTACTCCTATTCTTTTTCCCCTCCTCTTTTTATATCCCCCTTGTCCCGTATGAGATGTAGGCTCAGGTACAAGGCAGCCTGGTCCTACCTCCAGCCCTCCTTGTCTGCCTTCCAAAGGTGAGAGTCTCAGGACCCATGAGGAGGTTTCCACAGCACCCTCTGTGTGGACATAGCTGTGTCCACAGCTACCTCTTGTGTTCCCTAAGCAGGAATATTTTTTTTTTAGCTTTAATGAGATTTCCTATAGGTATGTTGCTGGAATTTGTAGATGCAGACTCCCAGTTAAATTTGGCGAGTGTTTGCTTGTATGAAACCCTAAAGGTGGTTTTATTTTATATAATTTTATACGTGTCTGTTTAACTTCAGCCACTTGGTTTTGGTTGGGAGCAGTTAGGGAGGCACCAAGTGGTGTAAATTCATGTGGATAACGAAGAAATTAAGGTCAGGACATGGCTACTAAAGAGGTGCTCTCAGATCTAGGTGTCTGAAAAAGTCTACCCGAATTTTAAGCCACTTGTACTGTTAGGGGCTTCCCCAACAGTCTTAGGGAAGAGTTATGTGCACAGATGGGAAAAGGCTGATGTTCTGCTGATAACAATTCATGGCTGACTTAATGTTGGAACAGCGTGAGGTCTGTACAGGCCCTGTCTTGTCTCCTCCAGGTCGGAGGGAAGCTCTGCCATTGACCCAGAGGAGTGCAGGATCAGGCTCTGTTTTGGAAGTCCCAGGAACTGTATTGATGCTCTGTGTTCTGAAAAAAAAAAAAAGGATGGAATTGAGTTGTGCTGTAGGCACAGCAAAAATGAATGTATGTCTCATTTGTGGAAAATAATGGGAGGTGGGGTGTTTTGTAGGTATTGTCGGGTTTGGGTGTGCTTTCTGCCTCATTTCTTCCAGTGAAAGTTAAACATGCAAACCAAAAGAATATAACAGCTTTCTCAAAACAAACAAAACCAGAAAAGAGCTGTGTATTCATATTCCAAAGGTCACAAATCAGTTTCCTGGAAAATACTATACGTATGGTAATGGGAAAATAACTAAGCTGAAAATCCGTTAGGAATGGGGAATATAAATCTATACATTTTCAGCAGTGAGTTCAGATAAAGTATGCTATTTATAAGCACAGAAGTCTTGTATAAGGTATGCTTAAGCCTTGGGAAAAAAGTGAGTACTGTACTTGTTATCTAACAGATTTTGTAGCCTCTCTTACGGTTGGAGTCTATTTTTAAAACCAGTTATGAGCATTGTGCTTCCTATCTGTGTCCGTACTTCACCTCCAGTCGCTCCAAATGCAGGAAAACTACAAACTTGGGACCAAGAGTGCCCGATTTAAACTCCTGTACCCAGCTAAACCAAAACATTGGTTACAATGTGCACCGTTTAAAGACAGGCAGAGTCCCACAGACCTATTTCCTCCTGCTTTGCTCCTAAGGTGGCCGGAGAGTAGCATGTGTGCAAGAAGGGGCAGATACACACATCCTAATGAGCCTGGCAATTGCTCTATTGCGTGGTTTCAAGGAAGAAAATAGTGAGTCTCAAAAAATTAGACATTCTTAAAAGTGAGGGGAAATTGCTTTCTTACTTAGGTATCTATTCTATTAAGAATCTAACTAGTCAATCTTCTTTACATTCTATCTTCCCTCCCTCCTTCCTTGTGGCTCACAGCAACCTAAAATGCTACTTTTCTGGGAAAGCCTGATATTCTGACTTCAGTTTTGTAATTTAATGATGGAGAGTTTCCTTAGTAAACCAAATTTAGAGTACTAGAATGCTTATCTTATATCCAGACCTTGAACATAAAAGGCATTTTATACCAGCAATTGTTCATTTAATGAGCAATTGCAGAGTGCAGGACGGTTAAGGGATTGAGCTATATGCACCATTATTGCAAGAAGTATTCCGAAATACCAGAAATAGGACGTAAGCTCTGATCAGGGGGACTGTGAGCACAATTACCTTCTTTTCAAATCCTTCTGTGACACTGCGGGAGGAAAAAGGACTTTGAAACTTGAAAGGAAAGAGCTTGCTTTCAACCTCAAAAGCTAGGAGGAAAGGGCTCTGAAATTTGCTCAGTATTCCCAATTCACCATTAGCCTGTTTCTTCCTTTAGCCTCAAGGCATTCTCCGCTTTTTGAAAAGATGTTAAGAAATTCAGTCACAATAGAGAGCCTAGTTTTGAACATGTTTCACTCGGTCCATTGAGGTCTGGTCTTCAGCCTTTGTGTGGGGTGAATTGAGCTGAGCAGCAAGCTGGTTGGGGAGAGGTGAATGAGCAGTCTCTGTGCAGTCACAAATTCTGGCAAAGAAAAGATTACCCTTTCCTTTATTTTACAATATGCATTCCTGTACAATCCTGCTAGTGGCAATATGCGGAGCCGAGCTTGTGCTTAGGTCAATATGGAGCCACTTGGTTTATAGCGACTCTTGTTAAGTTTGTCTTGTAATTGAAGCTGCTGTTGACCTTGCTTGGAGACCATTTGTAAAACCGTTTATTTAGCATAAACTGAAATAATAAACCCTCCTTCTCTTAGGCCGATTGTGATAGGGTGACATTAGTTTGATTTAATGATTAGCCGCCTGACCCCTCAGCTAGAGAGAGCTGCTTGAATAGGGAGAGTTCACTAGGAAGCACACAGGAAGAATACTAATGAGCTTGTTAAATTTAGCATGGCACCAACCACTTTTAATTCCTCTAATGGGAGAAGCACTGCCTCTGAGAGAGAGGGAGGGAGATGGGAAAGGGGGGGGTGGAGAGAGGAATGGGAGAGAGAGTAAAAGAGAGGGAGGAATGCCCACGTCCTGGTAGCCACAGAATTTTGGTCAAGAGAAGAGCTTGGAGGGAGCATCAGCCAGGGGCTCTTGGACTGAGTTGTAAGTACCTTGTTGCTTCTCTTACCCAGCCCAAGCACGTCGGTGGGTGGCTCGTGGGACACTAAATCCCCCCCTACCACCCCCGCAAAGCGGCAACGGAACTTCATCCAGAAAGAGCTTGCACGGGGCTGGAGCTGATCTCGTGTAAGCAGGGGTCTATGAAATGCTTGGAGACTGATTTATTTTTTATTTATTTTTTTTTAGCACGGTGTACTGATAGATTTCAACTTTTCTTTTAGTTGATGACTTTATATATATATTTTTTTTATTTATTTATTTTAAACCTCTTAAAAAAGCTTCTATTTTGTCTTGGTCTACAATGAAATATCCCACAAAAAAAGTTGAACAGGGAAAGAAAGTTTAATGGATTTTTTTTTTGTAATATGTTTTGGTTTGTCCTGCTTTTTTAAAATTTTCTGGGTAAATTAGCTGAGCAATTAAGAGTGTGTTTATTCAGGCATGCTGTCCGGTGTGAGAGTTTTTCTTTTTTTTTAAAAAAAAGCTTGTTGATTAAATGAGGTTTTTCTTAGAGCGCTCAGCACTGCTAATATAAAGTAATGCTGATCCAGAATAGCAGGACCAAAGCAGATATTTCCCAGTGGATGGGAGAATCTTGGATTAATGTGATCGTTCCAGGCTGGGCATTCGTCACACGTGTCTCTGGCTACTGGCTTGTTTAAGGCAGAGCAGGGTACACAGGAAGAAAGAGAAGCTTATGCAGATTTCTCTTGGGGCCCGATTTTCTTTTTCTTTTCTTTTTTTCTTATTTAATCCCTCTCTTACACCCGCGAAAGGTGGGATGAGCTATACTGGAGTCAGTGGGATTCCACCAGCGGGGAAACAGGTGGAGAACAGGGGAGAATCAGTCCCTTTTAACTTTGGCATTCATCTCTCTGCAAGACTTCTTAGTAAATCGGATGTTTCTTTTGACCCTAGAGCTGGCCACTTCTAAAACGTGAGCAGAGCAGTGACAATTGTCGTGTGTTTGGCTGTAAAACCCTTTTGGCAGATGCTGCTGGAGAAGTGGGCTGTTTGCTTACATTTTTGCTATAGAGTCCCACTTGTTGCCATGGTGGACAGCACGTTTCTGTCAATAATTTGGAGATTCGGCTCCAACAGAAGGAGATTAGATAAGTTGTGGGGGTTGTTTTTTTTTTTGCCTTTTTGGTGCCCTGGAGCTTGCCATCGGGAGAGATGCTGCAAGAGGAGTCTCCCTGCTTGGTGCCCAGGATGCTCCTGCAATCTGGGTTCTCCTCTTCTCCTCCTGGAGTCTTGGGGGCTGTCAAGTTTCTCCTCTGCCCTCCTATCCAAAGCTGCTCGGTGGCACTGAGCACGAAGGAAACGCTCAGGGAGATGCTCGGCCCTTGAGTACCCCTTATTGCAAACATGCCATCATCTGTACTCAAAATAAAAAAAAAAATAGATATCCTTTTGGCAGAGTTTTCCCATGGCAGGCAATGCACAGAAACTTTGACTTCTAAAAACACACGGCAGCAATTTCATAATGGGGAGAGAAATGGTTGATGCAGAAGGCAAAATACTGGGCGTTTTTTTTGTTTTCTTTTTTCTTTTCTGTTTTTTCTCTTTTTTTTTTTTTAAAGAAGAGGAAAGCTTATTAAAACAAAACACATTTTTTCCTTTGGTTTCAAAGTTACTGAAAGTTGGTTTTCAGTTTCATTCGGCAATTTGGAAAATCAGCTCGTTCCACAGAAAGTCACTTTTACCTTGATTCATGACACATGCGTGTTTTGGGAAGGAAGGAATAAAAGCGGGGCCTGCAGACAGACGTCAGCTTCTTCTTGTATCCCAGGATGGCAGTTTTAACAAATATTATCTTTATATGGAAGAGTAAAAGAACTGAAATCCTATCTGATCCTTGGATTGATTATACAGCCCCACAAATCACTCCAGCCGTGGGCAGCACAGGTTAGCTTGCTCCACTTAAGGGTCTGTCAGGATTTCAAATGGGGTATAATCTCCTATTTTTACAAGAGTTTACATCTCATCAGTGGAAGTTCACTCGAGGTTGAAATTTAACATAAAAGGCTCCAGCTAGAGAGAAACGCGATGGAAAATACGACTTTGAGGCAATTTATTTTTTTTTATTTCTTATTTTTGTTACACAAGCAGCTTTCTAAAAACCTCATATAAGTTTTAAAGTTTTTAGGCTGCCTTTTCCAGTTCTCTAACTAAAACCAGCTTCGGTGTAAAAAGTTGAAACCTTAAACCCTGCTAATTCAGAGCAGCGACCGGTGCCTGTGCATATTAATAAAAAGTAGAAAAGGGCAAAGGGTTTCAACTCTGCAGTGTTGTTGTCCCTTTCCATTAACTCTTTCTCCTCGGACCCAATGCTCTGTATGGAGAAATTACTGCTGGCTGGAAAAAGAATCCAGTCCCTGGAAGATGCTGATAAGACCCCAGTTGCTGTAATACTTGGAGATAGAAAAAAAAATAATTAGGTGCTCAATAGGCTACACTGCTGGGTTTTCCTGTTGTTGCTCCTTGGGGGCAGGGAGAAGCCAGCACCACGTTCCAAGGGATGGTGTAGGTAGTTTATGCATATAAATGGCCAAAATTCAGCTGCAGGTATCTATGCAGATGGAGCCTGTTTCTAATCTGATTCATGTGAAGGTAAATTGGTGGAGTTCTGCTGGTGTTGGGCTCGGGGAGAGTGGTCTCCTGGTGCTTTTGCTGTACGAATGGGTAACACCAGGGTAGACCTGGCCTCAAATCTCTGATACCTGAAATGC
>BJBW01005529.1:48098-59461 GCA_004320125.1 Scolopax mira
TTTTTTTGGTGTGTGTTAATGTGTGCCCTGTGTTTTAATAATCTGGAGTTCCTCACGTAACTCTGGAAGTTCAGAGTGTTTATCAGAACTCCTTTGTGATGTGTGGGTGTACACCCACGTATACAGCATGGTTGATTTTTAACAAGGCTGTACCTGGAGTACGAGTATCAGACAAGGATTCCAACCAGCAATTGCACTTGTTCAGAGAAACATTTCTATATTTTAAAGCAAAAATGCAACTTAAGGAGGGCAATTACAGTAGAGACTTCTGTAGCTTAACAAAACCCTTCCACCATATGGCACGTGTGAAATGGACATGCATCTAGCTGTTGAGGAACAGAACCATTTGGTCTGTTGAAGGGTGCATGTGATCCCTGGGGGTTAAAACTGGAGTGGGACCAGGGGCTGGGTTTACCTCCTGGTCCTGGGGCTGCCTGTTAAGGGAGGCTGGTGGTGGAGGCATTGTCAGGAGGTCCATTTTTCCACACAAGTGGTACTAACAGGCCTGGAGGCTTACTTCAGCTAGGGTTTGGGTTTTACTTCCCTGATTTTTGCCCTTTTTTTTTTTTTTGGTCCCCTTGTTCATTAAGAATTCGTGGGGATATGGGGGGGGGGGGAAGAGTGAGGGGGAGCATGTTCCACCACCCTGCACATGCATCCATGTGGTGATGCTCTTTGACCCTTGCTTGTGCCTGCCTGATGCTGCTGGTGCTGCATCCTGGGCCATGTTACCCATTTTATTGCTGGCCACCTTCCTTCTGATGGCTAACCACCTTCCTGCAAGGCTCCAGCCTCTCCCATGAGCCAACCTCTGGGGACAGGAGCCAGGCTGTGGAGCAGCGGTGGGTGGCTGGCTTTGATTTAGGTCCAGCCAGGAAGGTTCATCTTCTCCTCTCGGTGACAAATTGTTGTGGGTTTGTGCGTTGTTTTTTGGTTTTGGATTTTTTTTTTTTTTTTTACCTCCCCGTCAGGCAGCCCAAACTCTGTCTCCTTGTCCCAGAGGCAAAAAAACAGCAAGCCCTGTGTCTCCTCTGGCAGGATTGATAGCCCTGATGGTAGGAGCATCGGCGCATGGGTGACGATGATCTACTGCTTGGCAGCCACCTGCTCTCATAGCCACAGAGCATCTCTCATAGCCACACGTGCACCTACTGTCACCAACTTAGACTGTGAGGAGGGGTTAGCGAGGAGGAGGAGGAAGGTGAGGGTAGGGGGAGAACTTTTCTTTATTGCGTTTGCTATAAATGGGCTAAAAGTGTGTGTCTCTCTTTTTTTTTTCTCTCTCTTTCTTCTCCCTTGTGTTTTTTCTTTTTTTTATTTTTTTTGCAGAGGATGAAAGTCCTGGGCAGACCTATCACAGAGAGAGAAGGAACGCCATCACAATGCAGCCGCAGGGTGGGCAAGGCCTCGGCAAGATCAGTGAAGAGCCTTCCACGTCGAGCGAGGAAAGGGCCTCATTAATCAAGAAGGAGATCCATGGATCTATATCACACCTTCCCGAACCTTCTGTACCTTATCGCGGGACGCTCTTTACCATGGACCCCCGAAATGGTTACATGGACCCCCATTACCGTGAGTACCTATTGACTTGGAACGCTGTCAAATTTAACATCATCTGATGTCACTTTGCACGGTCCCCAGGGAGAACTGCTTTGTCGAGAGAATGGGGGGGGGGAAGGGGGGGCTTGAGGTAAATACCATTTTGTTTCGAAGTTAAAAATCCAGGGAGCCTCGAAATCATCACAGGCTTCCACAAAGCAACTTCCACAGGACCTCTCATCTGTTGCTAATCCTCCTTAGCCATCCAGGGTTGCTTTTGCTCCACCTCCTTAATACATGAAGAAGAAGAAACAAACCAACTCATTAACTAAAGCACAGAAGGAAAATGAAACAGGCCTTAAAACTTTTAAAACCACGTTCAAGTCAGGTATTAAGAGGAGGAAGGACCGTGCCTTGTACAATGAGAATTTGGAGAAGGGGGGTGTGTGTGTGTGAAAAGTTTAATGCTGTGGTTTGGAGGGTTGTTTTGGAAATTTTTTGGGTAGGGATTCACGTGTGTGAGTGTGAGTATGTGGGCTGATGGAGAGGTTTTGCAATTTTCTACCCCAGCTACAGTTCCCTGAAGTTGGGACAGAGGGGTGTGGGGAGGGGAAGGAGGGAGGGGGAAGGCAAATGGTTTCAACTTCTGAATTCCTGCTCAGGCATTAATAAAAAAAGTAAGAAATTAACTGCCACTTGAACACAGATGTGGAATGGATTTCTCCACAGGCAAAATATGAGGGAGTTAAGCAACTTTTTTTTCATCTGCTTCTAGTTTGCAAAAAAAGAGGGGGGGGGGAAATCATTTAGTTATGTAGTAATGAAGTACATCTTGAGGTGTCAAGACTTGTGCCTTTTGATTATAGATTTATCACCCAGTCAGGATACAGATTTGCCATTTAACCTTCCAGTCTCCAGTTCCAGATGATAGGCTTAAGACCCACAAAGAGGGGCCAGTCTGCATTGGGGTTGGTGGGTTGTTTTTTTTCCACATCATTCAGAAATTTTAGTGTTTTAAGGCAAAAGGTCATTAGCCAGACGACTGATTAGTGAGGACAGCTGATTAGTGCATGTTTTTTTGCTAAAGAAAGTGCCAGGGATAAAAGCTAATTTTATCCCTTCATTAGTTGGGTTAGCAGCAAAGGGGAATGTTCACTCATCAGGGTGCAGATCAAAGTATGTCTTGCACAACCTTAAGTCTCACCAACCTCTTTTTTTTTTTTAAAAAAAAAAAAAAAGAGCCTGATTGTTAATAAGGATGGAGTTATTACCAGAAAACGAACACTTGTTGTCCTAATAGTTCAGATCACTCTTTAGGGGAAAAGTTTTGCAGCTAAGCCTTTGAGTTCTCTTCCAGGGGAGGCAGTCGGTTTCTGTACACCCTCCTCCTCCTCTTCTTCCTCCTCCTCTCTTGCAAGGGCCCCTCTCCAACCCTCTGGGGGAGTTACTCATCTCTTTGCTGAGGAGGATGTGCCGCAGCTCTGCCAGAGAGGCAGGAATGTGCAGAGCAAACCACTGCTCACGAGCAGCAGCGTGGAGAAATACCGGCTGTGACGGGCTGGAGGCACCATTTGTAGCTTATGGTTCGTTAATTCAACCCCCAAATCTCACTTTAAAAAAAGAAAAATTAAAATCTCATCGGGGAAGCAAAATAGCTTCTCTGTTTATGGGCAGTACAGCTGGGGAGAGAGGAGAGGTGTGACAAAAACACACCACCCTCCCCCCAAACAAGCCCCAAAGCTTTTGCTGAATTTAGTGGTGGTGATTGCCGCTTCGACCATCTGACCAGCTCCCAGCTCACCCTTTAAATCTAGTTCAAAGTGTTACTGATACTACTGAAGATTTCAGAGTGAAAGGGCCGGCTGGTTGGAATGAGCCCGGGTGGCTTGCATTTAGTTTATTTAGTTTTATTGTCTTGAATTTGCCTTTGGACAAGAGTTCTCAAGATTTAATGAAGCTACCGTGTCTGAATTGCGACCAGCAACACTAGCTAGTTAGGATGTTTGGGCTCTTGGAAAAACATTGATGTCAGAAGCTGAGAGAACAGCAGAAAGTTATCCAGCTGCTAACAGCAGAGAAACAGGAGATGAGTTAATTTTAAATGAGTAACACGATGGTAAAGCAGAAGACAAAGTCAGGAAGCATCAGATGGGTAGACCTGCTTCACCGCTGCCGTAGTGAGTTGTGCATTTGATTCCTAAAATCCCTCAAGCTATTAATGTCATATAAAGAGCCATCGTGCTTTTATTTACCTTTAATAGATGTCATAGAGGAGGACAACTAAAGAGACAAATGTCTAGTTAGATTTATAGGGAAGCCGACAGGCTTACTGAAATTTTCATAGTAGTTGTATCATTTATATATGTAAGACAGGCTTTCATCACAGTGGTGACTGGATTCAGGCTGACACTTATAGTGGTCCACGTGAAGAAGGCTGAATAATGTAAACATGCCCCAGTCCCACTGTAGCAACAGGTGAAGAACCATCAAGGCTTTCCATTCCCTTCCTTAGTTTCTTGCCAGTTTTGCTGGGCATGTGGATAGAAAATACTGTTTTAATTCAACAGAGTCGGGTTTGTAAACACTCACAGTAATTCTTCAGTTTCCCTGTGGTTGGAAAATACAGACTTTTCAAGATGCCTAATTTGTGCTTCTATTTATACCCGCTTTGTATTTAAAAGCGTGGGCAGGCTTCCTGTAACACAGGAAAAGGGAAAATAATTTTTTTGAAGGAGGAGGACATCTGCGTATCCTTATGGCAAGAAAAGCAAAAGAGCATTTAAGTCACTTGTGTGTTGAACGTATGTCCCCCCCTGGAGCTGCAGTTATTAGAAACAACTCAAATGCTTTGCATTTCAACATGTAAATCTGCGTGTCTCTGTGTATGTGCATTGCAGGATTTTTGTTGTTATAATTTTTTTTTCCCTGAATTAAAACGACTGTCGTATATGTTGGGGATAACAGTTACCATATAAGTGAAATAAATACCTCATTGAGGGGAAGTTTGCTCTCCTGCCGAGTGTGGGTGGGGATAATGGTTGAGTTTCAAGTGGACCAGCTTTTTCAAACAGCTGGGGTGAAAGATGCTCTGGAGCTGGTGGCCCTTCTCCACTGCCAGAGAGCCCTTCAACCCTTCAGCACCCAAGAATGAGAGCTCAGCCCAGAGCCTTCTGTCCTCCAGGAGATAAAAGGGAAAACACACAAGCCTAAAACAGAACTTTTTTTATTGTTTTGTTACAGATTTCTTAAGCCCCACTTAAACAGTGGTCACAAAGTCTGGGGGTTTTGCTTTTGTTTTGGTGTTGTTTGTTTGGTTTTTTTCCTAAACTTTTAAAAAACTTTTTTAAAAGCTTTAGGGCAGATGACAAAAAATGCTGGAACTTCCCATCCTGTGTTGCACCTTTTCTTTGTTGAGGAGAGGAGAGTTGCTGAGCTTGATGGCAGTGTTTCTTAAATAGATTTAAAACTCTGTGTTTCTCAAACACTGATTGTGGTTCTACTTGGAGCCCCCTGTTAATGTAAATTCTGTCTCAAGAGGTGGGGCTGAGGCAGGGGAGGTGGGGATAGCAACTTCCCTTTGTTATTCTCTTCCCCAATTTTAATTCCCACGCAGATTTATGGCAGTGCTAAGACTGCCTGTCTCACAAGTCATTCCTCATGGAAAAAATGAATCATTCCTGATGTAAACACTGCTGGTATTCTTCCCTGGGTTTCACAGCTCATCTGAAAGAATTGTTAGTTCCTAATTAGCAAAGCCCGAAGAATTATCTTGAGTAAAAAGCTGGGACAGTTCAGTTGGCTCTGATCTAAAAACTTGTATATACAGGGATGGCCCTGGCAGGGTTCCTCCTGGTACATCCCTTCGTCTCAAAGAGGGTGCCTTGAATGTAGCTGAAAGCAGAAACTCACTTTTTTTTTTTTTTCCTCTCCTCTCTTTTTCCTTAGTGGGGATTTATTCTGCTGGTTTTGAAGCTTCTGTATCAAGGGAAGTGGGATCTGCTTATTGCACATTTCATAGGATTAACCCTCCAGAGGTATCGATTGCCCTCTGTTCCCACTGACTGTGCCTGGACTTGTGCTTTGTAAGGATCAGACCCCTCCTAACTGTCCAGTTTAGATTACCCGGTGTTAGTATCATCTCAAAATCAATTTGCAACGTGAACAAAAGGCCACAGCAAAGGAAACTACACCGCTGGTTTGCTGGGTGCACTTGTTCATTTGCTGTGTTTTAATTTCTATTGACAAGAGTTCCCCTTCCTTCATCTCCCCATGGAAAAGGAAAAAGGAGGAGAGAAGGGGGGGAAAAAAAAGATATTAGATTCTGTTTCTGCAAATGCAAATTGGTAGCTGGAAACACTGCCATGAAAAGCTGTTGTTTTCTAATTATTGTATTTTAAGGCCATATGGCTTAAACCATCATGGCCAATTGGAACAGCATGAACAGTCCAGGTCGCCATTAGTAGACCTTGTGGAAGGGGTTCTCCGCTTGCTTTGTAGAGGGTGGAGCTGGTGGTGTCTCTTGTCCTCTCTGTGGCGCATTTTGGGACTCCAGAGGGACAACCAAGATGCTTTTGGATAGTCCCCAAGCAGGAATTTTGAGCTCACCTCTAGCCTTCCCAGTGTCACGGGGTGGCAGGAGCCCAGACAGCTTTTCGTAGAGTTTCTCTCGGCCTGGTTGGAGAGCAGTAGGAGACTGTCGGTGAGGAATCCTTGTAGAGATTTAGGGCTGGGGTCTTTAAAGACATTTAGGGGCTTTTCAATTTCAAAGTGAGTTTAGCCTTTTAAATTCCTCTGAAAATCTGGGTCCTACTTCCTTAGCTCTTTCTGCCGCTTTTTGCAGGGGAGGGGCTTAAGTGCTCTAGTAACAAAACTCTCCACTGACAGTGATTTATGGGGTGGTTTCCAAATGTTGTCAAGGAGGGGTATTTGGAAAAAAGTAAATTCTAAAGCTTTTAGTAAAACTCACAGGGAGGGGGAAAAAAAAGCCTGTAGTATAAGAGTGAATGCCAGATTACTGGTGTTAGCTGAGCGACTGAAATATCGGTCTTTGAGAAAATAAGCGTGTTTGCAAAAAATGTTTTTTGGGATGAAAATACAAAATGTAATACTATCTTTTAATAGCCTCCAATAAAAATGTTACTGCTCTCAAAATCAAACTTAGGGTCAGAGCAACTTCAGTTGGAAATTTTGGAAGGTGCTGCAGACCTCGTAAGCTTAACAGCAGCTTATAAATGGAAATATCTCCTTCAGGATGTCTCCCCAGGGAGGTTTGGAAGTTCAGCACACCACAAATACCCCTTTCTGTTTCTCTGCAGTCCTGCTGTGGAGTAAGTGGAGATTCTTGAGAGCCCTGGAGTTGCTGCCCCTGTGTGGTCCACTCATTTGGACGTAGCAATTGCACCCATAGATTTTGCAGCTAGAAGTAGCATATAGGGATGTCCTTTTTTATACCAGATTTTCTCTCTCCTCAGCATGAGACAGAACTGCAGGTACCTGAAATGCCTTGAAATGTAATGTGGTTGAGAAGATCAAAGGTCTTCTAGGTTTTTTTGGAGGTTTTTGCTTTGTTTTGTTTTTAAGTCTTGAAATGCTGACTTTTTTCCTTGTCATTATCAGTAGTATTCATTTCAGCTGGGAACTACAGGCAATCATATAGAAAAAAGTGAAGCTGTTCGGATGGACACTAGAATAGGATATTTATGACATCTCTTATGGACCTATAATTCTGTTGGACTTCAAAATTTTAAAAATGTTCCAAGGATCACATTTTAAAAAGACAAAATATCCCTCTGGCACCTAAAAGAATTTACCTGCCGAGTATAGAGCCTTCTGAGAAGCAGATAGATTATGTTAATCTCTTCTTTTAGTGGTTGTTGAAGTATAGGTAAGATGTGGGGTGAAGTTTTTTGTTTTATTGTTTTTTTAAGGAATAGGGAAGGTAAAGGCAGAGGACAAATGCAAAACCACTTGCCTCTTTCACAGATTTGATTTGGTTTGTCAGCTAAAGGTTTTATAGATGCTTTACAGTACATATTTGTTGTATACTGCCTTTGTGGAAGGAGACAGAATACATTGCTCAGAGCCATAGAATCATAGTTAAGAACTCTAGGAAAAAAAAAAAAGCCAAGAAATAATGTAATCCATCTCTGTAGCCTCCGGGCAGATCAGCTGTCTCTAAATCAGGAGAGAATAAAAAGCTTCTTCAAAGTTGCCGTGTCCCTTGATACGTGGGCATTTCTGTCTTTAAGAGCCTTGTGACAAGATCTGTAGTGGGTTTGGACTGATCCTGTGTCCCTATGTGGTAACTTCTATACCATCAGCAGCTGGAACGTGGGGAAAAAAAGATTTAGAAGCCATAAAAAAATCTTGAGTTGAAAAGTTTTGATAAAGTTTCCTTTTCCTTCCTAGAGGTCTGCTAGTAGTCTCATGCAGGAGATATGGTACTTCCCATTGCTGTGTTCTGAAAACCACCAAACCCACCCCCCCAAAAAAAACCCCCAGCCTGACGCACAGCTATTGTGCTCATTACTGCCATTTCAACAGGCACAATGGTTAGTTTTTATCTTTGTATTAGTTATCAGAGTGATCTCTGTTCTCTACTTGGGGTTGCGTAGTGCAAGAGGTTAACCAAGTATGACAGGTATGTATAGAACTAGTGGCTGAAGAAAGAAGATAAGCATCGTTTGGTGCAACTTCTGAAGCCTGAGGTTGCTCTCTGTCAGCCAGCTCTTTATGAGTGTTTTTCCCTGTGAGTGTTTCTTGGACAAGGGGTTGCAGTTCGCAAAGTAACTTCTTTGACTTGGCCTCTTAGAGCTTTAAAAAAGGTTAGCCAGAACATAGCCTCATGTAGCTTTTGGTCTTAGATGTGTTATCAATTAAGCAACTTGGTGGCTGCAACAACTTGAGTCTTTGTGGCAAAGCATGAGGAACGTGCAAACCAGGGGCAGGTTCAGTGATCATGATTGTCCTCAAGAACTGAAGCAGGTTCTCCTGACCTGGTGGGTATGAGCCATGTACTTAACTGTACAGTGCTTCACACTGCCAAGGAGATGGTTCTCTTGCTTTGGTGGTCTTCTGCCTTGTGGGTGCAATAGAGGGAATTCAGTTGCCTGAGCAGAAGTTTCGGGTGCTATTTTTGTGCATGAGAGGATCCTAGTTGATGTACGTCTGCCACCCTGGAAAGACTGGTCTTCATTACATCTTGTGTGGTACCTGGTGACTCTCTATGAATGTCTCAGATGCCTTAGGGGGGGTCCAAGATGGCATGATGTATCGGTATTTAGGCAACTGAAGGCTTGCTAGTGTTGTAACAGGGCATTTAAATCAGTGTGTCCAAATGTTGAAAATAAATATTTATATAAAAATATGTAAAATATATCAAAATAAACTCAAGGCTAGGCTGGATGGGACTTTGAGCCCTAGTGGGAGATGTCCCTACCCATGGCAGGGGAGTTGGAACTGGATGATCTTTAAGGTCCCGTCCTACTCTAACTATTCAATGATTCTATTCTAAGTTCAGTTCTTTGTTTATCCCCTTGCCCACTTCCATTGTCTAGCTCTTGAGAAGAGATCTGTGGCAATAATGGGACCTCAGAGTAGCTAATGTCTACAGGGTGCTCCTCTTTCATGGTTCCCTTGTGTTAATTTTGTCATGTCCTGGCTGCTTGTCACCAAGGTCCATCCAGACCTTGTATGTACTCTATCCTTCCTTACTGCTGCCCTAAGAGCCGGGGGAAGCCCAAATGTGTGGGCGTTGAAGGAGGGTGTTGTGTCCCAGAGGATGCTCAGGCTGGGCAGGGGGAGTGCGAGGGCACCGGGAGCCCCCTCTCCCTGTGGCACGGGCTCATCCATGGGGGTTTTGAAATGCAGCGTGGTTCCAATGGACAAGGTGCAATTTGTGTAGTCCCATGGAAGTCTCTCAGCGCCAGCTCTGGCCTCCTGTTGGAGTCCTGGGTTGAACAGGCCTTTATTTTTAAGACAGTTTAAATGCTTTGGTTGCTGAACCATTTTCAGGATCACTAGTGGATACGGCTTTATTCCTATTGATTGAGCTCAGTACTTGGGAGGAGAGCCTCTTAGCCATAGCCTCTGCTGCCTTTTATTCCCACCTAGCAACCCAATTAGCTTCCTCTTAGCCTGGCTCTTGGGTAGTTTAGGCAGTACTCTCTAACCCCTTATTAAAACACTGCTCCAATTACTTACAACTGGGCCTCTTGAGCCTGTTGGCTGGGTCACATCTGAGTTTGGAGATCATTTCAGAAATGCTTCCCCTTTCAGTCAGTTACACTGGCTATCTATTTTTTAATTTGTGACCATATAACTTAGAGCTGAGGCAGCAACTGCAGGTGTGGGGCACCAGTACGGTACTTGGTATTGATAATTGTGTTTTTATTAAAGAGTAGAGGTGCTGTGTTGCCATGTTCTCGCTGGGATGTGTGATGCTGTCTTGTGCGCAGCAGCAGAAATGGCAGTACGTGCATGGCAGTTTTTGTATATGAAGATTTGTATGCCATCTTCCTCATCCTTTTTAAGAGTAATCAATTAAAAAACAAAAAGGCAAAAGAACCATTTGTATTGTCTTTCAGGATTTGTCTTGCTGAGTTTTTAGAGTTCAGCGCAGGTAGCTCCCCAGATAACGGAATCTAATCTAAATTATGCTTGTTTCCTGCTTCAGACTGAATAAGGTAGAGGAGAGAGTCCCCCATTGTTCATTCTGGTTTCCCTTCCACACTTGAGTGCTGTCCCAAGCCATCGTTTTTCCCAAACAGCCAAGCGGCGCTGATCCAGAACCCAATGAATTCAATGAATCAACAGCTGCTGGCTTCAATGAACTTCGTAATAATCCCCAGTTGCCTGATATTCTACCCTTTCATCTTACCTGCTCCTCGTGCTAGTTGTAATTTAAAATCATAATTCCCAAGGATCTATGTTACCATTTTGCAAATGAAGAGCTGAATGTTGTTATTCCTTTATCTACGGTCCCCTGTTGAAGCAGTTTGTGGTAACAAGCCAAAAGTAATGGCATATGACATACTTTGAAATAAATGGCTGATTATGGTAACAGCTGAGTGTAACACCATACCAAGTGTTGAAGCAAATAGCTAATGAGGTAGAATGTGTTGAAATAAATTTCATTCCAGCGTGTCATGCTCCTTAGTGTAAAAAGGTACTGCATTTGATTTTATAGGTTTTTTTTTTTTTCACTAACCTGCCTACAGATACAACCGTTGAAAGCTTCCAGCTTTGGCCTTGACTTTTGTTGGATGTGGTTGTTGAAATGAGATTGGGTTACTTGGGTGAATGAGGTTTGTTGGATCGAGGCCTGTGTTATGTATAAACAGTGGTTGCTCACTTCACCGGGATGGACCCGCGTGGTACAGTGATAGGAAGTTGTTGGCACCAAAGCTGTGTTTCATGCTGGACGATATTTGAGTTGGCATCAACACGAGTGATCTACAGTGTTTTTGACAATAAAATTGGTGCCAGACATTGAAAACATTAGTTGCTGCTATGACAGGAGTGGAATTTTTTTCGTCTTTTAACTAGAAGGGAGAAGAGGAGCACAAGTCATACATCACTGGCTAATCATTGGGCTGCCCAGAACTTGGGATGTTTGATTTGGAAAGTTTGATGTATGGCCCGCTCATATATGCTTCTAATTTGCCCGGCACGGGCAGTGATCATGGTCTGTGCTTATTTTCATTCTTACAGGTTTTCAGGTTTTCTGGATTTCACAGAATTGTAGGGGTTGGAAGAGATCTTTGGATGTCATCTGGGTCCAACACCCCTGCCAAAGTAGGGTCACCCAGAGCAGGTTGCACAGG
>BJBW01005529.1:59490-88803 GCA_004320125.1 Scolopax mira
GCTCTGCCACCCTCACAGGAAAGAAGTTTTTCCTCATGTTGAGATTAAATGTCCTGTCTTTCAGCTTGTGTCTGCTCCCCTTGTCCTGTCACCAGGCACCACTGAGAAGAGCCTGACCCCTTCCTCTTGACACCGGCCCTTTAGATATTTTAGGCATTGATAAAATCCCCTCTCAGTCTTCTCTTCGGGCTAAACAGACCCATGTCTCTCAGCCTTTCAAGTTGATTTGTCAACCTGAGTACAGAGAACAAGCTTATACAAGGAGCATAAAGCCAACTGGAAGAAACCCCTTAATAAATAAAGACAAAAAATCCTGATCTGTCTTTATCTGCTCCTGTGGAAAAGTTACAAAATCTGAATGAAACTCAAAATGCTGGCCTGTGAGGTGTTTCTAGGTTCTTGTGGGGAAATGGCACATTTCTTTAAAGATGGTAGTTATCTTCTGTGTATATCACAGACTGAATGCACGTCAGTGACTGCTGAGGTTGTGCTTGAAGCCTGGTGAAGAATAAGGTGCCTTAGCCATTTGAAGAAACGATGTAGACATGGATACTCCTTATTAAGGCTACAAAAGCATCACCCAAGCTCTCCAAGGTAGAGAGTCATCTGAAATGGTGTGTTCTGCTGGTTGTTGAGAAGTGACTGTTGTATTTTCATCGGGGAGGCTGGTTTTAGCCTGACGTTGTTCTGTGGTCCTGAAGTGTGATGCTCTGTTCTGAGAGTTGCCACATGGACAGGAAGAAGTCATCTTCAACTTCACATTCCTTCTGAGCGTGCCTCTAGGCTAGGTTAATTTGGCAATGTGTGCTGTAAGTCTTGGCTCCAGAAATTGCTGCAGTCTGCTCAGTGTTTTTCATGCAATGCCATTTTTAATTAACATTTGTACCTTGTATATATGCTCCTTGCTTGCTGCAGTCTTTGCTCATCTGTGTGTAATGATGAGAGACCAAGTGTCCAGCTCAGCTGTTTGATGCAGAATCTTGCTATTTACATGGCTGGTTGAATTCTCCCAGCTCTTATTTCAGGAAGCTTCAAAAGCAGAAGGTGCTTTCTGTTCAGCCCCACCTAACTTCAGCTAATGACAACCTTTTATTTTGTCAGTGCAGGGAATTAAGAGGGGCTGCTGGCAGACAACATCCTCTTCAGCCTAACCATAATGTTTTTCTGACAGTGCCATGCATTTGGAAGAAAAGGACAGTGGAACATATGAAGTTCTACCTAACCATGAGAAGGAACTTCTTCACTTTGAGGGTGGCAGAGCCCTGGAAGAGGCTGCCCAGGGGGGTAGTGGAGTCTCCGTCTCTGGGGACATTCAGAATTCGCCCGGACATGTTCCTGTGTCCTGTATCCTGCTCTGGGTGGGGGGTTGGACTAGACGATCTCCAGAGGTTCCTTCCAACCCCATATCTTTCTGTGATTGTGACTTAAAAACTGGTCCAGAATTGATTGAGTTGCAAGAGTGGGAAACCAGAGGTGGGAGCTGTAGCAGCATTCCTCCTCAGCCCAGCCTTTTTAGGACCATAATGACTTGTACATTGGGGCTGTAGCTATCAGAATAAAATCTGGTGATGACCCCCAGAACCCATCTTGAGCTCTCTGTAACTCTGGCTGATAACCTGCTGGAAGTACACGTCGTCAAGGCGGTGGGACCCTGGCTGCCAGTGTCTTTCACTGAATTTTCTAGAGTTGGAAGGGACCCTAGAGATCATCTAGTCCAATCTCGTCTTGCTCTTTACAGTCTGAAACCCTGATGTGTGACACTGGTGGCAAAGCCATACCCCTGTGAGCTGGTTCTAGACACTGTCAGTGTGTGTCTCAGGTAGCAGACCTGCTATTTTATTCCAACTGGCCAACTCTTTGTTTTAATCTAGGGTGAATTCAGCTTTGTTACAGCATGCTGGACACTGGTATTATAGGATATTTACGTGCAATATGGAACGTATGCATACACTACAGTAATTTGGTGTTTTCTCTGAGGCTTGTTGCTTCCTGGTTATTTTCCTGCTTATTTTTGTAATGTGATTTATTTTTTTTTTCATATACTTATGTGTTATGAACCTTTTTGTTTTGTTTGGGTTTTTTTGAAGCTATCTCTGATATGCAGCTTTCGTATCTTGGCTCCCAGCAACGTTGAACCTCATTGTAAAGTCCCTTCGTGTAAAAAGCCATCTAGTTATAACTCTCAAAAATAAGAGGCTTGTCTCCTGAGGACAGCTCCATATTGCGGGTGGAGTGTAATCCTTAACATTGTTTTTTTTTTTTTTTTTTGGCTTTCAAATAGCTGGGGACAGTAAGTCAAGGAGTGAGAACTCCCTTTGTTTCATGTAGTGCGCGTTGCAGGGAAGGAATGTAACAGAGCAGAAAATGAAGAAAGACATAAAAGAATCTCAGCTCAAGGAGGTCAGATCCATCACAGGCTTAGCGTTGCCTTCAAAGATGCCTGGGACAGGTGGCAGTTCAAGACAATCAGAGGAGAAGCATCCGCTAGAGCCGAGATAAGGGATTCTTGCAGAATCCTGCTATCTGGTCCCAGTTTGCTTTGATGTAACTCTGCTAGAGAAGACTTCTGGGAGCAGGCTACTGCTTCCCTCCGCGATAGGCGGCTGTTGTTCAGCCTTTTAAGGTCTCATTACAGTGGTCCTTGAGGATTAATCCTCTTTAAGGTTTACATGGGAATGGTTTTGTCTGAAGGCCCAGCCGGGGACCTTGGTACCACCTGTACAAAGCATTATTGCATTCTTACAGTCTGGTTTTTTAAGTGGCTCATATTTATAACAGTATTTGACAGAAAGTAAAACCAAACATCTCGTGTGGTTTTGTTTGTTTTGTTGTGGGGTTTTTTTTTTTTTTCTTCCCTCTTTGGCTATTACTGAGTTTTTGTTGAGCACAGCTTGAGCAGTCCTTTGCAGACACTGAACCATTAGCAGTAAATTGTATGCTTCCGGTTATTCAACTTAGCCTGCTGCTTTTGGCAGTCCTTCCTTTCTTTTTTTCTCTTGTGCCCACCCCTCCTTTTCTCCTTTTTGAAGGAGGGGAGTGATGATGTTTGCCTTCAGAATCAGAAATCATCCCATCTCTGGTTTATTCCCGTGCCTGCACGAGTGGATTTTGCATTCACACCGTTCTGAGGGAGGAGGGGTTCAGGATATGGGAATGCTGTAAATTATCAGCGTTTATTTATTAAAAAAAGATGCATCTGCACCTATAAGGGTTTGTTTATGAAAACAGTTTAATGTTTTCTTCAAGGGGCAAAGCCTGCTGTCAGTGAAACCAGGGGTGAGCTGTGACACACCTGGGAATTGTACCCTGGGCTCGGTGGTGCAATGGGAGAAGCAAGTACCTTCCAGCTCTCTGATATATTCTGTTACTGGTACTGTTTCTGGGTTGCTCTATTATAGATCTACTTCTTGGAGATGGAAAAGGCATGCAGCCTTTGTTCCAAAGAAAGGAACATTACTCTGAACTGGATTATTTATTCTTTTTCTTCATCATCTTTCATTACTTCCTTAATCAAACATAGTGTTACGTAGTCATGTTGATGCTATAACTTTTAAGGAGGTAAAAGTAAGACAAAGGTTCACGTTGGATAAGTGGAAAAAATCAGTATTGATGACCCTGATAAGTAAACGTAAACTTACTGCTCTAAGGATAATAAACAGCTTACGGGATTTGTATCTGTCTCACAGTGGACGTCCTTAAATTTAGCTCTTCTGAACCCCTATTAAGCAGCTTCATATCCCTATTTCAGATTATTCTGAAAGGTGATAGCGTGTTTATTTCAAAAAAACCCGACATATTTCTACCTTGAAAAGTCAGTAATAGCTGCGAGTTCAGTTCTTTTGGGTTACATTAACGAGTACATTGACATTGTTGCCTACCAAGTACCTGCTCATTTATTATGTAGTGATTTTACTTTTTATAAAGAAAGAGCAAGCAAAAGAGCGCCTTCACAAGCCTTCTGGGTTGTTTCTCAAGTGTTCTGTTTGGAAGTTATGTGGTAAGTTGAAAACAGCTTGTAACGTGTGTCTTAGTTTTCTTTATATGTAAAAGTATTATAGGAAACCCTGTAGCTAATGCCATCTGTGTAAAACTCTATGGTGCCCTTATTACCATAAATATATGCCTCTGACCTTCCTACATTCTTAAATTTCCAAACTGCACATAATTTGAGTTAATGCACATATTTAATTTTTACTGTATTTGTGAAGAACGTTAAATCCTGCCCATGTGAATTTTTTCCGTAATAGCTAATTCTGAGAGGGTGGGAGGAGGGGAGAAGCAGAAACTAAGGAAAAAAAAAAAAAGGCTAACTAAAATAAAGGTAATAAAATACTTCATGATGTGAGGTGCTGTAGATCCCTTCAAGAAGACCTGTCTTCTGAAGAAATACAGACAAATTCTTGGCAGCTTAAATTTATACAAACAGACACACCTGTCTGATTTATATATACACATGCAATCCAGTGCTTTAGCCATAGTCTTGATACATGCATTGAATGTATATATAAATAGAATAGTCTATACTTGGGGTCTGTAAGATACAAATACTTTGAATAACGTGCTGTTAAATGTATATCCCTTTCTTTAATTTCCCATTAGAGCTAATTGTCCCCCATTCAGGCTACTGTAGAACCATTCTGAAGGTTGGCGTTGCGTTTCTGCTTTCATAAAATGTAGGGAATGTGACCAGTTTGTCTTCACCCAGGCTCTAAGAAATAATGTCTTTGGGAGATGTAAAAATGGTTAGCTCTTGCACTGTTTGTACATAAACCATGGTAACTAATATTCCTGTTTTTCCAAATAACAAACGTACCTGGTAATCAGCGGGGGTCAGCTGTCCTGGGATTTCAAACTATAAAGTTCAGCCATTCTTTCATTGTGAGAGGAAAACAATATATGAAAACGAAAACCTGGCTGCTTTTTTTTTGGTGTGTGTGACATAAACTGAGAATACAGTACTTGGTTTTGCTTGATAGAGGAGAACAAGCATGGAAAATATAACTCCTGAAAAAGAAGTTTCCAGAAAGTTATAATTGGCTAAAAATGGGGCCTTGTAAGTCCTTATATAAATCCACTGCAGCAGGTATTAATCAAACCTCTCTCCATGTATAAATAATAGGTGTGTGTTTATATATTTGTTACATATATTAGAAACTTTGCGGCTCTGTGGCTTTATGTCATTAGTCTAAGATTTTTCAATGGTAGTAAATTCTGTATTTTGTATTAGTAGCAGCGGAATCTTACTTTTTTTTTTTTTTGAAGGAACAAAATTGTAATTGAACCCTATGTCAGACCAAGGAGTGTGGAACAGACTAGGGAGTTGTTCAAAGTAGTTCTCTTGGTTACACCAGATTGTCTTTATTTGCATTTAGAAAATGTACAGTGTAGATTAAAATAATATTAACAAAGAGTTTGATTAGGGGGAAGAAAAGATTTCCAAACTGTCTTCCTTCAGAGCCTTTTAGGGTCTCTTCGTGCACAACTTTCTTTGGTCTTCTCTGTCCATCAAGGTCATCCAGACTTCTCTATTTTCTGTGATTTCTTGTGCCCGTTCCCTAACCTTCCAGCCTTGGTTTCATCCACACTTGAATATCCACAGGACCATCCATTTTCCTAACCTCTCTCTTGACTCTCTTCCTGGCTCCCAAGGCTAGAGCCATGTGGGATTTACTTGCCTGTCTTCCATTCGTGCCACAAGAAGAGAAAAAGCTTCAAAACATTATTTTCCTGCATTCTGTCCTTTTAGAGCCTGTGTGTGCTGCAGAGCTTTCCCTCTTGGGAAGGGTGGTGTTGGGTGGCAGAGAAGAATCAAAATGTCATTCAGGCAGATTTGGGCATTCGATGGTCTTGGCTCCGCAGGCAGTTACATACAGCTCGTTCAGCAAAGCTGAGCATCTCATCCTGTAAAGCACACAAATCTGATTTTTGGATTTGTTAGGAATGAAACCACCTCTCCACCCCACCCCAAACAGCTGAAGGCTCGCAAGGATGTTCAGGATTAGATTTTTACAATGTTCTAAAACACAAGAAAACAGAGGAAGTATTTCTAAATATATCTGGGAGTGATTCTTTTCTGGTATTTTGGTCTGTTGTCTGTTTTGTTGTTTCTTGGTACGTACCTTGGTTTTTACAAGGTGTAATTTTAGGGGGGAAAAAAGGAAAGTAAATTTTTTCCATCTGCTCAAGATAGCAATTTTCGAAGATACTAAAGGACTTGTTAAATGTGATTCCTCATAAATAAAGTCAATATAGAGCAGCCAGTAGTGGAGAATGTGAATCAAAGATGAAAACTTTTTTTTTTTTTTTCAAAAAATGAAACAAAACTCCAGGGGTTGATTGAGAGAGGCCCCATGTCATGTATTCTCTACATTCTGCTATTTGTTTTTTTTTTTTCTGGAAGCAGTATGCACAGACCCATTTCCCATTAGTAGCAACCGACCAGCACAGAGATTGAGATTTGTTGGAGATCTCCAAGGAAGTTTGTGGCAAAGCCACAAATAAAAAATCTTTGTCTAATATGCTAAGCCCATGCCTTACTAATTAACTAGAAAGATTTTCTTCAAAGTGGATTCAAATATCTGTTCCTGGCCTGATTTTCAATTTGGGTAATTTTGGTTTTTTTAACCCTTCATTTTATAGATGCTCTTTCAATATTGGCCACCTTTTTTTTTTTTTTTATACGAAACTGCTTAAGAACTGAGGTTGGGTCAGTAATCTGATAGTTAATTACCATTTAAGCTGGTAAATACTGCTTCAGGAACCATGCTGAGCTCCAAACTACAGCTTCATGGAGCAATGTAAATAAATGGCTGGATTTTCGGAAGGCCTGAATGTTGAGAAGGTTTTTGTTTGGAAGCTGTTGAGTGCTTGGTAATTTGAAAATGAAGAGTGTTTTCTCTAACTTAACCAGGTTAACAGGATTTAAGCTCTGGATTTTAGTAAGATGACTGTGTTTGAAGATCCCACTCTTAAAGCTTAACTTAGAGTTCAGAATTCTGAAATCTCGGCCCTGCTTTCTAGTTTGAATTTGGAAGAGTTCTCGGAATGTATTTTTCCAGTAACCAAGGTGAAAATGGGCTGTGCTGTAATGCGTGTGGGTAATTTTTGCTTCATAATGGAAGTGCAGGTGTTGTCAGGTGTGCCGTGAATGTGACAGTCTCAGAGGAGCAATTATCAGCCTGGCCAGCTCTACTCACACCTAGATTTTTACATGATGGTCCCATTTTTTCCCCCAGTTACTGAGTTTTTTTTATTAAAAAAAAAAAAAAAACCAAAAAAAAAACCCGAGCAAATACTCTAAGCTTACTGTCATACTGCAATATTTACTCATTTTAGAGTATTCCACAAACTGTAGATTGTCATAAAAAGCCTCTTAAAGTTGAGCATCTGCTTAATTGTCCTTAATAAAGTGCTTTCATGCAACAAGGCTGAAACTTTGGGTACCCCCCCAGAAGTAAAAAAAGAACTTGGATGGAGAAGGTAGTGCAGGGACCTCATGGGGAAAACTCCCAGAAGAAAACCCTCATTTTAACAGCCGGTTACAGTTGCTAAGTGACAACAGTGGAGTCAACCTGTCTCATAGTTTATACAATCCCTGCGCTTATAAATGTGAAAATTAATAGTTAAGGCTGTCATAAATCTTATGCTACCCACATAGTAAATAAGCACATTATTCTTATCGACTTTAAACTACATTAACTCAAGCCCAAGTAATTACTAGTTGAAATTTTCCTTTTGGGTAGAAGGAGATAGACTACATTCTGACTGAGGGTTTGAAAACCCCAAGTACTGCTCTTGTAGCTGTAGTGTCAAAATGCTAAGAACTACACAAATATCTTGCAGGAAAGTTATAAAACCAGTGTGCTGTTCATTAAAGTGATGTATTCCTTCAAACTCCAAGTACGAATCACTAGTTGTACATTAAATTTCTACCTAATGTCTGTGTTTTAAACACTTCCTTTTGAACTCTCTGTACAGGATTGCACAGGAAGATCTTTTTTTGGACATTATATGTGCTAAACAGGAATATTTGCTTTCAAATAAACTTAGGAAACAGATAATATACCCTCTTAAAACACAGCAGTTTGCTAATGTTCTATGATACAATTGTAAAATCTTCTCCATTTAGGCTGTAGGTTCAGGTATGTGGGGATTGTATGTTCTCATACATGATGGGGGGCATCATATGGGGACAGAGACAAATTAATGTCTCCAGCCACTCCTTTCTTTGCTTTTAAATTGCTTGTGTTTTGGAAGTGATGTGTTGGGTAGGTAGGCTTCTGTCACCTAGCAATATTAAATGGACTTTTGAAACAAACTGTATTTGGAATAGGCAGTTTTGAACCATCGTTGCATGGGATAAATCTGGTTATCCCTGGTATCCTCCAAAATCAGATATTGATATGACTTTTCCAGGTGGTCAGTTGTAAGGAAATATACGAAAAGCAGATGGCTTCCAAGCTAACTTAAATTTAGCTCAAACTTGAGCTTTGACAAAACTTTTGGAGAATTGCATCCCACTCTTCCAAGAAACCTACCTGTCTTGCAGTTAAATGGGGGTCTCTCCGTGACCATTAAATGCGTTGATCTTCAGCGCGTTTTCCTGCCCGCTGAACGAAGTGATCTCCAAACAGCTAATGCTCCAGCCCACTAAGGCTTTACCAGTGCTGGCTACACCACCACTTCAAACCACAGCAGTAATTAAATGGAATATTGTTGCAGAACGTGTGCCTGCCAAGTGTGTAGGCACTAATGAAATATCTGGGTATTTCTGTATGTAGAAAGAAACACAAAAGGTGGGTAATGGTAGGGTTGAGTATCTCACAGTTACTTTCCAAAGGTGATGGTTAGCGAAGATGCATACTCTCCAGGAGATTTTTGCTTTTGATAAATGGAGCAGGTGGGAGTACTGTATTTCCTGTCTGCTCATTGTCAGCAATTACAATATTATATTTAATTACAGAGATAGCGTTTGTGTACGTTATAACCTCCATAAACAGCAGGCATCAATCAATGATCCCGATTTTCTTGCCTTCTTTCATTAGCACTCTTGCTCTGAAAGAATAAAGGAAAAAAACCAAACAAACCTTCATTACAACCTTGCAAGAAGAGTCTGGGAAGGGTATAATGAGCAGTACTGTGCTGATATGTTTTAATAAATATTAGTTTACTGCATACCACAACAGAGAGCAAATACATGCAATTACTTGCAAATTTCTTCAGTGTTTGTACTTATAAATCTCTGCCTAAATCTTCCCAGCTGGGAGTTAGGCTGGTCTTTCTGCTGTGGAAGCAGGGCTTTGTTCTCATGTTCAGCTTCGGCTCAGTCTGGAGTAATTCAGAAACGTATTAGATAGATTGCTGCTCCCAAAAGGCATAATGAAATAACCTTCACTCCCAGCCTTAGGGAAATAAGCACACAATCAGGGTTTGGGCAGATTTCTCGATTAAACAAAGAACTAACTGTGCACAAATTGCTCCATAACAATTTGTAAAGAGTGCACTTTATAAATTTCTTGCAGATGTAAAGCTGATATTTTTTAATCAGAATGGCAGGGCTGTTAAAGTTGAAATGTCTTCAACGTTTTCCCTTTGCTCCGTAATTAGTATCAGAAATATTTAGATTTAAAATGGAATTGGTAACACATCCTGGGCTATTTTTGATTTGTTTTGGGGACTCAGTGAAATGCAATGTCAAACCCCAGCTAAAAATCTCCACTTAATACATACAGTGAACTTAATCCATCTGGAATAGATTCAGGATAACTTGGTGCTGTCAATTTTTATTCTGTTTAATTTCATATGGTGTTCAGCAAAGGAATGAAAAGTTATTGCACTTAATGTTGTTGTGACTTAAGGTGTTCTACGGTCAAATTATTCAATAAATCAAAATCAGGCTCTGGTTGTAGCTGCTAAGCGTTGTTTAGAATAGGATATTTAGGAGATTTTTAGCAGCTTTCCATTGATTGAACAAGACACACGTGTCATGCAAAAAGCACGCAGTATTTTGATGAATAGCTGTGTTAGATGGCAAGTCTAGGGACCCAGTAAACACACCTTCTTATTTTACTGGCCTTTTGTTTTTAACTTCAGGGCTTCAGTGTAAAAGAAAATGCCACTTGAGTACCATTCTGATGCCTCGCTGCTTATCTACCAACCATGCTTTTCTCCTTAGAAATCTCCCCCTACACTTCAAAATCCATACCTATTTTCTACACATTAACTTGCTGCCGATTATCTCATTCTTCAGCTAATTAGGGAGTTTGGAGTCCTGCTCGCACCTAAATGTGCAAAGATGTTACTACGGTTCGTGGAGAACGGTAGAGACTTCCAGACTGTCCTTTCCTCAAAGCAAGGCTCCTGCTCCTTAGCCTGGTCTCTGCCTGCATCTCTGGCTCTGGTTCTCTGTCTGCTACGTCCAGATACAGGAGATGAAGTCAGTAGGACTTGCAGTCACATACCAGAAAGCAGAATCCCTTCCCCACCTTCCCTATTGGATGCACTGAAGAGGAGCTGTGCTTCTATCAGCTCAGCTGTTGGCAGAAGCTGGTAGGTCCTGTTTCTGCAATGTTTGATCTCAGTTTAAGCAGACTTTTTATTTTTAAAAAGTGAACTTTCCTTAAAATGCACGCAATTGTTTGCTGTGATGCGCTGCTTTCTAAATGGCCACATCTGAAGTGGTACACAGCTGGATGCTGCCTGGTGCAGCTCTGGGACCAAAGGGGTCAGTGCAGCCTGGGGAATCATAAAATCATTTTTGTTGGAAAAGACCCTTGGGATCGAGTCCAACCATCTACCCTACTCTACAAAGTTTTCCCCTACACCATATCCCCCAACACCCCATCTAAACGACTCCTAAACACGTCCAGGGATGGTGACTCAAGCACCTCCCTGGGCAGCCTGTTCCAATGCCCGACCACTCTTTCTGTGAAAAATGCTTTCCTAATGTTTAGTCTAAACGTACTCTGTTAGAGCTTGAAGCTATTCTCTCTTATTCTGTCACTAATTACCTGCAAGAAGATACTGGCACCAACTTCTCTACAGTGTTCCTTTCAAGTAGTTGTAGAGATGTTCAAGTTTGTGCCCATCTCCTCTTGTCCTGTCCATGGGCACCACTGAAAAAAGACTGTCCCCATCCTCCTGACACCCAACCTTGAAGTATTTATAGGCATTGATCAGATCCCCCCCCCAGTCTGCTCTTCTCCAGATCGAAAAGACCCAAGTCCCTCAGCTTCTCCTCATAAGAGAGATGCTCCAGCAAAAGCTGGAGCAGCACGAGCTGCTCCTGCAAAGCTTGGGCTGAACCTAAACATCTCTCGGTGTTCTTCTCCAGAGCATCATCTGCCCACTGCTCTGCACCGATGGTAAGGTATCAATCAGAGGAGGAAGTTTTGAACTGGAGACTCTCTATCGTGTTTTACCCTCTGTAGGTAACATGTAGTTCCTCATGAAGGCCTGACACCACCTATGCCTTTCAAAGGAGATAAAGGAAACATAAGCAGTTCCTGTACTCCATTAAATTAATTGACAGAATTAGAGTTTTGAGCTGTGTAAGTTTAGCTGTAGGTTGAGTGCCTGTTATAAATGAGGAGCTAAAGAGAAATACATAAAAACCTCCTCACTGAAGAATGGACTTGCCGCACTTCCATGGAATTGTGTAGCACCCATGCTCATCTTGTTTACTTCATGGGCCAGGGTCAGTGTATGACCTCATGTGTAAAAAGAAGTGGAGAAATACTGAAATAGCTTCAGGAGAGATGAGTGCTAGAGCTGTTCACTGTGAAGGGAAACGGCGAAATGGTAATGGCATCTTGAGCTCAAGAGAAGAAAGAGGCAGCAGAATTTACTGGGAAATTCATCTTATCTTTTACTCCGTTTCATGTTTGACAGGACCTTCTGACAGCTTTTACTCATGAAGCAGATATGAAACACTGTTCAAACTACTCGTGTTCTGAGAGCTGAACCCAGGGTTAGGAAATGAACTTTACAGTTCTAGTGGACGTTTAATTAAATAGGGAGTCGTTCTGCCAGTATAGACTCTAACAACTGCTTGAGGTACTCTGCTTTTGCACTAGAGAATCTGCAGTGGCATGTTGAACAGGAAGGCCCCAGCTTGGTTTTCTTTTAAAATTGAGTTTAAATGTACACTAGATACACATTCATCACTTTAATCTAAACTCTACTGTAAATTAACATGTATAGCCTCTGAGATCATACACTTTCACAGAAGTACTCTAATGAAACTTGGCAGCTTTCGCCCCGTAACATCATTTGTTCCGTTCACTAGCAAAAGCAGAACTCAAACAAGTCAAAACTGTGCTCAGTAATGAGTTCCATTATTTTTCTTCATGTTTTTGGAGTCTCAGAAGCTTCCAGTCCCATGTCTTTATTTGACGATAAGTCAAAAAAGCACAACAAGCCTGCAGATGTATCAAAGGGAAAGCTTTCTCGCGTAAGATCCCGAGATGTTTGTCATTTACTGTACCCGAGTGTGGGACTTCAATTAGCATGAGTTGACTTGCTGTCAGTAAGGAAGCTTTCTTCTCAAAGCCAGTACATTAGCTGCTCCATGTTCACCAACGCAGTTACATGTACGGTTTGCCTGTCGCCTGGATGATGCTGTTGTAGTCTTTTGCATCCCTGTTGATACAACTGTAATGCTGACGTGAAAACCAGGTGCCAGAGTAAGCTCATAAATATCAAGGGTTTGTTTGAATTAACCATTCTGTTGACCTCATGGAAAATTACATGCTGTTTATCTCGAAAGCACCACTGAGGCTGGGCTGGTGAACGACTTGGCTACAGCCGTGTGTTGTCAACAGGAAATGAGGTGACTGTTGCTCAGTTTTGGGGAGGATGAAACTGGATGTGCTGTGTTTTCCCCCTCTTTCAGGGGAAACCAGTGTAACCTAGTTTTGGCCATCTTAAGGGGAGAGAGAAGCTATAGGAAAAGCCTGCGTGTGTCTGGGGGAGAGGAAAGCAGCATTCCCATAGCCTCGTGGGGTAGGCTGGAGAAAGAATGGGCAGCATCACTGCTCCTTAGGTCCCTTAATTTATAATGTTATCCTGTGCCTAACTACTTTGCTTAATTGTCTAGGCACCATTAATAACCAAGAGATATTAAAAAGCTCTGGACTTGCATATTTTCAAGCCAGTTTCTTAGGTTCTCATAGTTAAATCTAATGTCATTCAACTTCAAGATTAAAAAAGAAAGCATTGTAGCAGTCCTGTCTGCATAGAAAAAAGTCACTGGGATGTGTTCAGTACAGATATTTCACTTTCACTAAGCAAAGGATTTTTGTAGCTGTTTCCTTAGTTGATAAGTTTTATTGCACTGAATTACCCTATTGTGTCAGCTAAAAATAACCAGGAAGTCTTTGCTATATCCTTACTCGTGTGTATATATATATATATATATATGTATATCTCCTATATATATGTATATCTAGGAAATGTATATATTTACTTTTATATCTCTTAATACATGTAAACGTAGATTCTTCATGAGTTCTGTTGTTTTTGCTGGTGTTGAAGAAAGCATTAAGTATTAGCAAACTGAAAAAGATTTCTAGGTTCAAGGGAAAGAAAATCTGTTCTAATATAAACATTTTTCCCCGTATGGCCTGATTCAACATCTGGGCTGATGATCCACTGAAGTCTTTCACAGAAGTCAGTGCTGGGCTGCAGGCTATCAATTGGTTTGTCACTGACTTTCAGTGTATTTGTATGGATTTACCTCATTGTGTCTTCTGGGGCTATTCTGATGAGCTCTCTAGTTCCATATTTTTGGAAGCAGGACCCAAGAAGTCAGAGGAGAGAAGTTGTTTTAATAGTAATTTATTAAATACCTCTGTGTGTAAGTTCTCTTAATTGATGAAAAAACAAACAAACAAAAAGCCAAAAAAAAAAACCCCAAGAAAATGTAGTAGCTCCATGCTGATGTGACCTGGGATATAGAGTGTACTTGGGATTTCCACAATTACGCCCCGTTGTCTGGTTGAGTTGTGTTGCAGACCAGCTAGAAGCAGGAGAAGAGACTGCAAAGCCTCTCAGCAGAACTGAAAGCATCTTTCTGGTATCAAAAGTGAGGAGTGCCCATACCAGTTTCCAACTATTCCCCACTTGGATTGCTCCTGTTCTTATTTGTTGTGGGGTTTTTTTTTGTGGTTTTTTTTTTTTTCCCTTGGCTTCTGCTCGCTTTGTACTTTATTTCTGTCAGACCTTTTTCCTTCTCTTTTCATGCGGCGTCTCTGCAACCTGCTTAGATAGTGATTAATGGGAGCCCTGACTCAGAACACCTGGCTTCAGTGAGGCTTTCGTTTAACAGTGGGTAAGCCAGCAAACTTTGGGGCAAAGAGCTCATGTACCTCTTTTTGGTGATTAAATTTAAAAGACAGTCTCTTAAGAGGATGGGGCCAGTCTTTTCTCAGTGGTCCCCAGTGATAGGACAAGAGGAAAAGGGCACAAACTTGAACATAAGAAGTTCCATCTCAACATGAGGAGGAACTTTTTCACTTTAAGGGTGGCAGAGCCCTGGAAGAGGCTGCTCAAAGAGGTGTTGGAGTCTCCTTCTCTGCAGACATTAAAAACCCACCTGGACACGTTCAGGGTAGACTAACTTTGGGGGGACCTTCTCTGGCAGGGGGGTTGTACTAGATGATCTCTGGAGGTTCCTTCCAACCCCATATCATTCTGTGATACATATGAATTTGTTGTCAGATGCTTTTGCCTTTGGTCTCTGTAGTGCACCATGGGTTTTATTTGACCTGTCGCTTTGTCTTGTCTTTACTCTCCAGAATCTATAGGTATCTCCCTCCTCTTTTTGTGAAAAAAACCTGAAGATGCCCCATGTGTTTTCCAAGGCTCTGACTGTGGTTAGTAAGTCAGAACCAGCTTCCTGGTGTGGGAATATCTTTGCTGCTGGTGTGTCTGTTGCTCTGTACATGCATATACGTGTCTTGTTTTGCAGAGCTTTTGTTACATAGCCTGTGTTCTGGTTCTTCCTTTTTTTTTCCTTTGGTTTGTTGTTATTGAGAACAGAATGGTTGAATGATGAAGGCTAAGAATTAACGTGAACATAATGAGGGGAGGTAAAGGTTGGTGACTGGTGTAAGGTTTGGGTTTGCCATTAATCAGTGGTGGGACTTGAAAATGTTCACAGCAGCCTGTGCCACGTGGACACCTTCATGAAGGAGTGAATTCGTCCTGTAGGCACTTAGGTCTTTGTCTTCTCTGGCAGCACAGAAAAAAAAACCCCAAATCCACCTTAGACTGAGCACTAAACTTTAGGACAGGGCAGCTTAGCTGTCGGTCTTCTCACTTATTCAAATGCCTAGTCACAGATACGTGTAAAAGTAGATATAAACAACATTTAAGAAACAGAATACCCATCCTAGGGATGAAAATGTGTCAGCAGTCCAGGTGGCAATCTTGTCACCCAACACTCAGATGCCCACTGTACATGTATATGCTGTTCTTCCACTCTGCGGTTCACACTTTACATGACAAAGTTTTCTTGTGGAATTCTTTGTTTCCAGTTTACCAGTCAGTAAAAAGGGATCCATCTGTGTTCAGGGCTTTACCTCACTTCATCCTTTAAACTCTTGTTACAAAGCAATTCTTCTGCATTATTTTGGACATATACGTGGGTTTTGGGTTTTTTTTAAATCCTTTTTCTGTAGCTTTTATCAACGTGTTTTGGAAACCTCTACATGCGACCACGATTCCTGCTGTCTCTTGCAAGGTCATGCTGTTGGCATTTTGCAAGCTCCTCCTTGGAGGATTGCTTCTGCTCACCCCAACAGATCTGAAGCTTGTTATGCTCGGTACTTTGTGATTGTTTTGTTTTCCCTCTAGAACTTGAATTCAAATCTGGCCAGGTCAAGTGTGCAGACAGAATGGCAAATTCTCACTATTTTTTTCTAAGGATTAATCATAGGGTGTTTTTGGAGCTTCTGCTCCCTGCTGTAATCTAATCTCAAATGAAACATTCCACAGGCCCTCCAAACCTGCATGTTTAACTCATTTGTCTCAAAAAGAGTTAAGAAATTAATTTAAAGCTTTTCTAACAAGTAGTATATCTCAGAAGTTAAACTTTCAATAGTCTTTATGTTTATGTAGTACAGTTGTGTACTTTCATTTCTTCATGCAACTGTCAACTATGAGAAAAACCCAATTCTTCTGACCAGCAATTGGGAATTTCAGTCTTAAAGATACGTCTTGGTGCCTGTAGCACACCCACTAGTCAGTGCTTAGGAAATGAGCCATTGTGAATACATATTAAAAAAAAAAAAGGCAAAAGACAAATGAAAAGACAATGCAACCAAAAAAAATCCCAAAACAAAATAGGCTGCGGCGGAAACATCAGTAGCAATCAGGGCATGAATGTATCTATTTCTTAAAATAATCTTGCTGAGAGGAATTTCTTCTCTTTTCCTTTCAACGTCCCTACATGAATAAAAATTGAATTTGTACAAGGTGGCAGGCAGCACCAAAATACATAAGCTGTCCTGAAGGTAAGATACTGGAAGAAAAATAAATTGTAAGAAATTCGAGCCCCGAGAGAGAGGTTGCAGAGGTGCAAGGAGGACTTTGTTTGCTCTGCGTGGCTCTTCTACGCTTCTGTCAGCCGAGGCCAAGGTGACAAGTTGTTGACTCAAAAGGCTCCGCAGGAATGCTAAATGGTTATTGTTATTTAATACTTACGCTCTATTAAGTGACAGCCTCTTCTTTCCATCTTCAAAACACTTTTCAAGCAGGCACTAGTTTGCAAGGCTGGAGGCTGCTCTTTTTTTTTTTTTTTTAATTATTTTTTCCAGGCAGACCTCGAGGTCTTACTTATATCCTGCAGCGGAGCTGAGCTGGGGAGTAGTTACAAATGGAATTTCTGCTTTCCCTGTGCTTTTCCCTGCTCGCAGAAAAAAGTGGTCTCAAATAGGTTGGGCTTGCTCTGGGGTTTGTGGCTGGTGAGCAGAAGTCCCCTTTTATCTATGATTACTGAGGACCCTTCATTTAGGAGCTCTTTTATGGAGTTGTTGGCACACAAACTAAAAAACTCCTGGAGTCCCTGCAGAGCAACCCTGCAACTTTCCTGCTGGTTAGGGGAAACCTAAAACTCCTTCATTTCGGGGACCAGGGCTAAGTTATATTTCATTTTTGGTGTTCACTCTGGAGAAAAAAAAAAAAAGCCATCCTCTTATTCTAATCTCTTATTGGGAGCTTTACATTTCTTACTGAGCACTGAGAATACCACGTGTTCTAAAAACTTGTATTAGGAGGTTTGGGAAAATTAACTATCAATATCTATGAAGTTTGGGTTTGATTAGTTTCTGAGGAATATTTGAAAATTGGAGGTGAAAATTCATCCGTCTTCAAGTCAGACACCCCCTGCCACACTCCCCTCTAGAGCATATTGACTTTAGGGAACTAAAACTTGAAGAAATCTATAACTTGTGTATTTTAATCTCTGCTGAGAAGTCTAATTTTAGGCCCTTTTCTTCCAGTCTTGGCTCTAATTACTGTATACTCCTTTCTTTTAGATTCGATCCCTCCTTTGAGTTCTGAGATGTATTCTGACCAGCTTTGCTTGCTTTGTTTTGCAGCTAACTTTCAAATTGCTGTAATCTGTTTGGTGTTACGTGTTCATTTCAGCTTAGAATATCTCCACCACGCAATTCGTGTGCTTTATAATTAGGAACCTTTGGTAATGAAAAAGTAGATCCAAACGATGAAAGAGAAGGACAAGAGTTGATCATACAGCTGGGGAAAAAACAGCAACATCCCAAACCTCACCGTATCAGAACTGTTATTTTTCTTTTTTAATGTGTTTAGTTCAATGTTTTTGTTCATCGTAAGTTCTTTGTTATATCTTGTTTTGCCAGCAATGCAGTAGGATATTTATGCTTCAGACCCATTTTGGAGAATTTTTGTACCACCTGGGAAATTGCCTCCTAGACATTTTGCAACACCCCTTGCTGTCCCTTTCTGCTGGAGGAAAAAACGTTAGCTCGGCAGCAATCACCACGGGCATTTAAGACAGTTAAGGTACATTAAAGTCTTTTATACTCATAAATTCAGAATTTTTCACTTAAAGGGCTTGCATTTTTTATGAATAGACACTTAGTGTGTGAAAGTCGAATACATTCAGCCCATGATGAAAAATAACCTTTGTTAAGAAAGAAGTTGTCAGGCTGCTAGAGAATACCCATAATACTAGGAAAATATCAAATTAAGTGACAGTAGTTGCACATTTTTGAAGCATGACCAAATAACATATCACTTAAAGCATTTCCCTACCCTCTTGTTGTTTTTTCCCCCCTGGAACTGGGAGGAAATGGATACTACACACCCACCCATTCACAAAAATCCTGGCGGAAGGCCAGCTTCCCTCTTTCTCTCTTCATCCCCGAGCCAAGCTCTGGGCTCTTTTCCCCTTCTCCTTTCTTACTACTCTTTGTGGTCGCTGCCCGCCAGGTTTGTACCTATTTCAGCAACAAACGAGCTCTACGGGGCCTTCTCACAGAGGTCTTCTACTAGTGCTCCTTATCCACACAGATCCCCTTTCCCATCCTTCCTAAAACCTGCGTTCAGGCTGGACTCTAGGCTTGTTGGGGATTTGTTTTTCTGTTTCAGCTCTTACTTTATTTCCTGATTCTCCATCAGCTTTTGATGGGTTCTCGTCTGCCGTTTCCCAGCGCCTGCACAGGCCGCTGGCAGCAAGTGAGGAGGAGGAGGAGGAGAAGGGGAGGGGGGGGGAAATTCAAAAGCCCTTGCACACATCCGTATGCCAGACCTTTGCCAGTACCTCTTCCCCAGCTGGTTTGGCAGCAAAAATAATACCTGTTATGGCTGCTGCAGCCGCGCCAGATGCCGGGGCTGGAGTGGTGTGGCAGGATTTAAACGAGGAGCTCAGCCCAGTGCCAGCGCCTGGGGCTTTGAGTCTGAAGCTGTCAAATGAAAAAAACCAAACAGTGAATTGTCCCCATAGTGATTCTCAGCTGCTTTGGGATTGTGGCTTTTGGATTGCGTCCGAAGTCTAATTTTTTTTAATATATATATATTTTTTTTAATTTTATTTTTTTTCTCCCCTGTTTTCCATGGTGGGGTTAACGCCATAGGAAGAGGCACCGGGGTATTAAATAGAGAATGTTGGCAGGAAAAAGCTCTTCCCAGTGGACACCTCTGTATTTTATTTGATGGGCTGGAAACTCCCTGGCCTGCTTTAGCCTTCAGTCTGCTGAGGGCTGGTAAGGTATAGGAGGGTGAATGTGTCCCTATATGTTGAAGGGTGCCTTGCTCGAGGTGCTGGCTCTGCTTGACGCTGCCCTGGGAGTGTAATGGGAGCATTAGTTTTGCATCCTGCTGGCTGCAGCTGGGCTTCTTCCCAATTACCCAAAGGCCAGGGGGTTAGCACGGGAGAGTTTAGCTGTCCCTGCCGTATCTGGGCTGAGGGAGGATACCAGATGGTGGTGTGGTTTCTGCATGGGAGATGCAGCAGCTCCCTCCCAGTCTTCAGGAGAGCTTTGCTTGTTCTCTGCTGTCTGCATCTGCTGGTCACGTCTCTTACACGCAGGCGAAACCTCATTCTGCTGCTCTGTCTACCTTCCCTGGTAGAAACGTTTTCCTTAAAGAATGGAATACACAACGTAACCCTTGACAAGGCTGCTTTGGGTTGGCTGAGTTCCTTCTTCTGCCAGGCCTCTGTCAGGCTCACAAAAGGTCATTATGTTTGCAGTGTCCTATGTGCTTTGCTGGGCTTGTGTGTGTGACCTGGAGCCAGGTGAGTGAATGGGTTCATGGACTTATTTCAGTCCTGTCACGCGTACAGTTGGCCATCAGTGCAAGTCAGAAGTCATGCACGTCTCCTTATAGAATCATAGAATGGTTAGAGTTGGAAGGGACAATAAAAGTCATTCAGTTCCAACCCCCCTACCCTGGGCAGGGACACCTCCCACCAGACCAGGTTGCTCCAAGCCCCATCCAGCCTGGCCTTGAACCCCTCCAGGGATGGGGCAGCCACAGCTTCTCTGGGCAACCTGTTCCAGTGTCTCACCACCCTCACAGCAAAGAATTTCTTTCTAGTGTCTAATCTAAATCTCACCTTTTCCAGTTTAAAACCGTTACCTCTTATCCTATTGCTACGCTCCCTGATAAAGAGTCCCTCCTCATTTCTCCTGTAGCCCCCTTCAGGTGCTGGAAGGGGCTATAAAGTCTCCCTGGAGCCTTCTCTTCTCTGGGCTGAACAACCCCAACTCTCTCACCCTGTCCTCATAGCAGAGGTGCTCCAGTCCTCTCATCATCGTCGCGGCCCTCCTCCATTCTAACAGGTCCATGTCCTTCCTGTGTTGAGGACTCCAAAGCTGGACACAGTGCTCCAGGTGGGGTCTCACCAGAGTGGAGGTGTAGAATCACCTCCCTGGACCTGCTGGCCATACTTCTTTTGATGCAGCCCAGGATGCGGTTGACTTGCTGGGCTGTCCTTAATGTAGCTCTCATTTTAGTGTGGTCTTCACACTCCTCCTCACCCAGGGAGCTCAGTGCCAGGGAACAAGGAGTTTCTCTCCCTTCAGGGCGCCCAGCTTCGAGCTAGGGATTTCTCTCTGCTGAGCTCATGTGAGCAGGAGAGATGCCATCTGCCCGTGAGCCACGTGCTTCAGTTTAGAACGAACGTAACCAGGATTTCTTGCAGAGGGTTTGCTGCTCCCCTAGCCCCCATCCCAACATGTGTCTGCAGCTCAGGAGCGGGGAGAGGAGGGAACATGAGGCTCTTGTTTTCTCTCTAACCCTGTATCTGAAAAGGAGACTCTCCCTTGACTTTTTTTTTTTTTTTTCTTCAAAAAAGCAAATTCTACACCAAATCTGTAATCAGATACAAGTAGGAATGAACTCCAGAAGCAAAGGCAGCCAACGGGAGCTTTTCATCTTGAAAACCCCTTTCCCAGCTGTCCAAGAAGTCCCCACATGTTCCTGGCGTGATGGGTCAGCCTTTCCTGAGTCACCCATGAGGGTCCCCCTGGTGCTCAAGCGTGAGCTTCAAGCTCCCTTGAGTTCCGGTTGTGGCTGCCTCACTTTGACCTTCCCAAAATGTTTCAGGTGAGAGGGGAGGAAAGGCATGTACCTCTAGTGCTGCAGATTTACATGCCTTGTCTGCCTGAGTGCTTTAGGAAGAAGCATCTTAGATTTCTTCCAGAACATACCAGCCTTGTGTGTGAAGGAGAAGGTGGTGTTTTCTAGCCCTTTAGAAACATTTGTTGGTCGTAGCTTCTACCGTACCTCATCATGGGATCATTTGCTGTATCCTAGGTTTGTTGTTGGTTCCCCCCACGTTCTACCCATGATGTAATGGGTAGTAATCAATCTGCAGGTCTATGAAAAATAACTTTCCAGATCCTACCTGCTTTAACTGTTCTGGAGGTCCACTTTGGTGAACTGAAGAAAATGCTAAATACACTTGTTTTATAAACACAATCATGTTTGCACACAAGAAAGAGACAAGCCCCTCTTATTTGCTCTTCATCTGCACTGAAAGGCAGCTTGGGCCACTGTTATTGTAAACATCAGTGAAGTGTTGCCATCTCGTTTTTGACTAATGAGAATATGTCACTAAGAGGAATCTAGGAGCACAGGCTATTGTTGATGCTGCTTGTTCACATTCCACTATCGAGGAGGCTGCTGAACTCAAGTGTGATTGAGAGTCTCTCGAGGATGACCCTGGGCTTGGGCATCAAGTGAGAGGTCATTTTTTCCAAAGAGATGTCACCCCAAGTTAAACACTTGGAAAAGACAAGCCATGGTGATCTCTTGTGGAGCTGAACCAGAGACCTGGATTTTTTCAGTGAATGCTTGTTATGTATTTCACTCTTTGAAGTATGTTCATAAGATGCTTACATGAGTTGTTCTCTTGGTTTGAGGTTTTTATTGCTGCAGAATGGGTAGATGAAATGAAACTAATTGCAGACTGTTCAAGTAGAGAAAGGAGCAGAAATAACACTTGTAGAGAAAGACAGAATGATGCTTTTTCTCTGTTCCTAGGACTCTTCTCTGTGTTTGCAGCTCAGAGGATGTGTGATTCCCTTGTCTCTGAACTGATTCATCCATGGAGCTTGTCTGTGTCTGGCAGGAGGGTATGCTGGATTTGGAAGGAACTCTGTAGCCTGTTGGCTGGTGCCTGAGATGGAGCTTGGATTAACTCTGGCACCTTGAACCACCAACCCAACAAAGCCGTGTGCTGTTTGGGTAGGCATAACTTCTTGTAGAAGCTGAGCAAGATCACAAGAAATGAAATTTAGGAGGTATCTTTTAAATACCAGGACAGACTGGTGCATCTCCTCCTTTGTTCGGGTGATCAGACAGAAGATAGAACTGGGACTTGTATGTGCAAAGTATTCTTATTCTGCTATTAATAATATACGAAATAAATATGTGCTATAAAGGAATAGACAGCGTTGTTATCTATTAAATCTTGTACTACTTAGAGTTATTCCTTCCAAAGATGCTTTAAGGAGAACGGCCAGGCAAATTTCAGCTAGTAGCTGAATGTGCTAGGGAATAAAAAACTGCAAGAGGACTCCCTGGAATGTTGTAAAAAACTTCTGCAGAAGTGGTCTGTTTCAAGTTGGAGATTGGGAATGGCATAATAAAAAATAAATTGTTTTCCCCCTTTTTGTATTAGAAGAGCCTCAGGCCATAAACATCTTGAAAGAAATGGATTTTTTTTTTTTTTTTTATCCTTCTGAATGGATCAGAGTCGCTTGAAAAAATCATATTGTTTGTACATAACCCACAAGAGCAGCAGGGTTTAGAGTCCTATTTTTAGTGTCAGTAAGTCAACCAGCTTGATACACTGGGAAATCCCCAACTCCTGACAACTAAAGGTTAATATTATCAGCTCTCCAAGAACTGTTTTAGAAGATATTTTAGTTCCATTAGCTCAGCTTGTGTTATCAGTTGTAATAATAATAGTAAATTTATTGCTTGTACTATCATAGCCTTTCAAAGAGCTGGATAAGATTGTTATTTTCTCTTGTTCATGCTGAAAGTTAGGGGGTTTTACTTCCACTTTAAACCTAAATTCAGCCGTTCCACTAAAATGCTCAGAAAGGATCTTTCTACCTCACATCTTTTACTAAACAATCCTCATAAACCCAAGTTATAGTCTTAAAACAGAACATAGAAGAATCCTCAGCTCTTAGTGGAGAGGACAAAAGATGCCCTTTGTAGAGGAAGCATCAAATAAACAGTCAAATAAAAAATCATGGATATTGGATATATATGGACCAAAACCTGCGCAAACAACTTGAAAGACGATTACAATTTAAGACTCACAGATTTTAATGCCAAGAGGTACTGTTTGTAGCACAGGTGTACTGCCTTGCCATCCCCCAGTATCAAGGGGTTCAAAATCATAATTTGGTATATGTGAGCGTGCAAAACATTTCCATACCTCTCGAAAGGGGCGGGGGGGGGGGGAATATTCTCATTTCCCAGCTTTTCTCTGCAACCGCAACAGCTGGAAACATACGTGTGGGGTTTGGTTGGGTTTTTTTTGGCTTTTTGGGTTTTTTTTTTATTTAATGAAAGCTGAGATTCTTACTTAGTGACATGAGTTAAAAGACTGGAGCTAAAAAAAAAAAAAAAAAAAACCACACCAAAAAAAACCAAAAAACAACACAAAACCAAACTGAAAAAAAAAATAAGACTTATGAAAAACTCACAGGGGCTGGCTACTCCGACTCCACTGAAATTAGTGATAAAACAGTCATTGACTTAGTGGGACTTAGTCTTGCCCTGAGAATGAAAATAACAGAAATGATGACTTAAGTGCAAGGTTAACGTTATGGGTGCTGAGGTGTCCTCACCTTCATGTCCATACCTGACAATACTTGATTCTTCCTAAGAAAAACGTTATCTGTTCCTCTCCTCTTTTCGTGACAGTTGAAGTAAATTTAGCATTCTCCCAGCTTGTGAACCTTTACCCAACATCTGGGTACAAATTTTCCAGAGCTTTTTTAGTTCTTTGGTTGTTTCTTTTTGCCTGAGAATGGATTTAAGAGGGTGTGGATACTTGATAATTTATTTTGTGAGGCTGTGCTTAAGTTCGGGGTTAACCATTGGTCTGTGCTTGATGACTGGTGCCAGGAGATGGTGTCCTGGTAGCTCGCTGTGAGGAGGACAGTAGTGATGGGCATGATGAGAGCGCCCTTGGTTGCAACCAGCTGCCTTAAACATGTAAATGCAGTATTTTGATTAAACCTTTTCAGTTGGCACAAAGCAGTAAAACCAGCAGGGAGTGATAGCAAACTCCGTTCCTGAGATGCTTTGCTCTTGAGGGTGTATTCCCTGCTTGGGAGGAGGGAGAGGAGGGCTGGGGATAGGCTGCTCCCCATCACCTCTCCTCTCCCTGTCCAGTCGTCTTTTCCTTCCTTCCTCCTCCTCCTCCTCCTCCTCTCCTGCTTGTTGCTGGGATTTGAGAGCGCGTCATGGGCTCCTGAGGCATTCAAATCACCATGTGTATTTTATCTGGAAAGAAATAGCTGAGTGCTTTATCTGGTGATTTGTTGGCTTTGCAAGCTTTCTGGCTCTTTCATGCAACTTACAATTTCTCAGCCAATGTAGCGACTCCGTTCAGTAGGGATGGAGGTGCAGTAACCTCTCCATCCCTAGGAGGGAAACTCACTTCCCTTCTGTGGAGCCAGATACGGCCAAAGCAGCGCTGCTTTTCCAGTTTAACAGGTTTAGCTGATGCCATTGGATTGCCACCGAGAGTTTATTCAAGTTTCGGAACTCGCCCAGGGCTGGCAGCCAACCTTTTGGGTTTTTCTTCCTTTGCTTGTGCAGCAATAGCCATCGGGGGGGAGGGGGGGAGGGGTGAGGGGGGCTCTCTGTCCCACAGATAATCTCTTCAGGGTTATCATCTAGTTCCAAACTATTTGTGAAAAGGCTTTTGAAGTGGTGTTAGGGGCGGATGCTGCCCGGAGCCCTGGAGCAGGCGGTGTTTACACAGGGGCAGAGGGTTTCTCTGCCCGCCGTGGTTCTCCTCAAGTGCTCGTATTCTGCGGCCGCGCTGTTTGCCTTCCTAATGAAGTGAACTGTTTGTTTGAAGTAACGTGGTAGAAGGTATTTAAACAGAGACTAAAGTAAACTTTTCGGGCTGTTCAAATAAGCCCTGCATATCTGGTTTGCGGAGTGAAGGGAAACGATTTGGCTGCAGCTTACCTCTGGGAAGGGCAGTTAGGGAGCCGTTTAATTAACAAGCTGGGCAGGGGTGGATGTTGGAGCCTCTGAGGGGCCTTCAGCCATGGCTGCCATTCCTCGGGACGCTGCCTCGGCGGCGAGCTCGAAATGACTGTCGTTATTTAAAAAAAAAAAAAAGGGATTTATTCATTAGCTGCGAAAACTCGGGTACGCTCACATTTGATTAAAACCATCCCAATTAGACAATGGGCTGTTGAGAGCCAACATATGCTATTGCCTTTATAACGTCATTAGTAACCCAGAGTCCCCACTTTGAAATAAGATCGTGCCCGAGCGCGCAGACATCTGTTTCTGCCTAGCCAGATGGAGGTCAGCAACATAACTTAAACTGCTAATCCTCATTGTGGAGAGGGGAACAGGAATCTGAGGAAGGTAGTAACAAATGAACTTGGATCCCGCTCCTGGCAAGGCAGGAGGTATCGATGGCTGATACAATGCTTGGAACATGCGCTGCGGAGCTGGGGTAATAACTTTTCTGCCTAACCGCAAGCAGAAGTTCAGAGAGCAAAGGAGGGCCGGGAGAAGTTGATACTCTTTTGTGGTTATGGCATTAGGATTCGTCTCGGAGAACCTCGCTGCTCTTCCCGGCTCCGCCACAGTTGTGCCTAACGGGAGTCTCGGTCGGCCACGGCACAGCCTTTCTCAACAATGACTGGCAAAACGGAGATCTCGATGGTGGGGAGGGCTTTTCACCCCCTGCCATCGCACGAAACAATTAAATCCGGTCATGGGGGGGAGTTCAGGAGTAGAGATTTCCAGCCCTGTCCAATAGAGACCATATGTTTCCATCCATCATTTATATTTTTCGGTGGGGAAGAAAGCGCCGAGTTGGTTGGGATGACAATGCCGCATCCCCTGGCATTGTTTCCCCCACCCATTCTCCTCGGGAGCAAAGAGAGCCCCAAACACTTCAGGCTCCTTGGGTTCGGCATAGAGATTAAAACAAACAAAAAGTCCTTATGCTCCCAGAGTGCAATAAATATGCTAGAATTTCAATAGGATCCAAACAAGCCACAATAGTAGCATTAAGAGCTGGCAAACCCTTTGATGTTATTGACCAGAAAAGGGCTGCTGTCGCCTCTGTCACGAACATTTAAACTTTTGACCTCCAACCTTTGTGTCAAATGGCTTTTCCATATGGAGGGGTCCCTACACCTCTCCCAGCGCCGCCGCATTTAGTAGAGCGTCAGACACTTCGCTGGCGGGAAACTGGTGCTTAATGCCTTGGAAAAGCTCCAAGGTTGCCAGAGGGTAGGACCGAGGAGAACTGTCCCCTCTTCTTCTGCCAGAGGGTGAATGGAATTCCCTGCAAAGTCACCCATTTTCCGGGACAGAAATGCAGAAGGGAGGGTGGCCTCTCAGTGGGCAGGGGGCAGACATCTTAAGTTATTTTTATTACCGCCACGGGGTTGACGTTAGCCGTAGAGCCAAAGTCCTCTGTTGTGCAGCTGAAGGATGGGCTTTTACAGGCTTGGGAAGTCCTCACCCTCATGCCGCAGAGCTCCATGGGCTGAGGTCCCCACAGCTTGGGCATTGCCCATGGTGATGTGCTGGCCGAGTGGCAGGGGAAGGGGTTTGCAGCCATCTTGGCCTTGGGGAACATTCTGGGAGCGCGCAGAGCATACAGGGCCAGACCCGCACCCACACCGCAGGCCTGGCATCCTTCCCAAGTGATGACCAAAGGCCAGTACCCAGAAGTTAACATAAGAACATGGCAGGTGATTCTCCTCTCCTCTTGCTCCCAGGTATTCTCCCAACATCCCAAAATTTGCAGTCCATGAATTTTGTAGTCCGTGTTTTGTGCACACTTGGACCCTTTCTGCATTTCTCTTCGGTGACTTTCTCCTGGAGGCTGTTTAAACTTTAGGTGTCTGTAGTTTCATGTGGCAGGGTATGGTGGTCTGTGCCCCTCATCCTGCTCTGGCCATCCTTCCTTTATTCTGGCTCCTGTTGTTTCCTCATAGCACCTTTAGCTTCTCCTCTAGGATGTAAACAGAGGAATGAAAACCGGTGGCCTCCTCTTTAGTGCCCCTTTATCCACCCAGGGGTGCAAAAGAACGGTCCTTTCCCACCTCTCTTATATTTGTGGGGTTTTGTGTCACTGAATTCTACATTTTCTCCCATCTTGTCCCTGAATCACCAAGCTGAGGAACATGGCTGTGCATAGGCAGGTCATGTAACTTTTTCTGTGGTCTGTCTTCTGGACTGGAGGCTGGAGAAAGCAACGCCGTTGTCATCATCTGTGGTGGTGCCAACCATCTCAGTTGGAGACCAGGGCCCTGATAATGTAGGAATGTAGGTAAAGGTGGAAACTACCCTGAAAAGTTTGCTTTTATGCTGTCACTATGCAGAAAAATCTTTGCCAATGCTACGGGCTGCTTTGCCTGCTACTGCATTTGTGTGCTTCTGCCCGTTCACATCTCTTTTCTTCCATTTCTCCTTTTCTCTTATTAATGGGAGTATTTTTCCTCCCTGGTGAGGTTGGACCTTCCCATGCAGTCCGTGACACTCGAGTTCTAGCAGTGTCCTCGAGTCCTTGTGTGAGTAATGAAGTACTCCTTGTCTGAGCAATGAAGAAGTTGTCTGTAAAGTAAAACAAACTTGTAAAACATCATGAGCAAAACTCAAGAGCGATTCATAAAGAGCAAGCAGTTTTACAAAATTGAACTGCTCTTTCTAAGGAATTAAAGAAATAATGGATAGTGGATAAAATACTCCTACTCTACCTCTTCATTGGGAGTTTACACTGAAGAACATGAGAATGTCTCAGAAAGGATATGTTCATGTTAACAGTCACCAGACTGAGGCAGATGGAAGTGATGTAATTTTACTGTGGCCCTTTTCATTAGAAATATTTGCCTCAAAGCTTGGCCTGAAAAAACTAGCTCAGATTGACTGGAATATTGACAATATGACATTCTCAAAAATAGGCTGAATGAACACTTGGGATAAATGTCAATGTGGCAAATTGAGGGAACTCGCCGTACTTTCCATCTTCAGTAATGATCTAAAACAAAAGTACCCAACATAAAAATGAAATATAGGGGAGAAGCTCTCTGAGAAGCTGAAGTAGAAAGAAAACAGCTTGAAGTCCTGTTTGTGTTGCCTTTACCTGACTTGGGCAGTGCCTATTTCACCAGTGGTCCCCTAGTAATGCTAGGGTAGGTCACTGCTACATGATGAAGGGGCTGTCTCACAGCAGAAAAATTAAAGGTAATGGTATTTGAGACTGGGCAGAAGATGCACATACCCCTGCTGAAAAGAGAAATTTGCATAAATAGGTTATTCGTATTATAAATTTCTAAGACTGCCTCCTCCTAAGCAGTGTCATGTCAGCCTGTGTCATGAAAACCGGATGCCCAAGAGTGCAGGGGTGAGAACTATATATCTCTCCCAAGCTGCAAGAAAGCCAGGGAGTAAAAACAACTGACTGTGATTAATTTAGAATATGGACACAGAGATTAAAGGATGCAGTAAATGTATATTATAGACTAGCCTGACAGCACACGTGATAACTATCTGCTCATCTGGCAAGAGCTTGAAGAGTGTAAACACCACAGAAGGAGAGTAATTGCTAAGGATGGTACAGAGAGAAGTAAAATAATTATGAATATTTGGATGAAATTTTAAAAAAAACAGGTTGAACAGCAGGGAAAAAGAAATCTCTCCAAGTGTTCATCTGATTGTGCATCCCATAGAATCTGAACTGGTTTAATATCTAAAAATAGACATAATTGATCTAATTATACTTTTCTCTCTCTAATTCCTATCATGCCATAAATTACTCATCAAAGCTGCTAAGTATAACCTGTTTCCAAGTCTTTCACCCCGTGGTCCAGACCTTCAGCTGCTGGAAATCTGTGTAGCTGCAGTGATTTTCATCGTGCTGTACCGATCCCCAACTGTTCAAGGTTTGGCCTTTCAAAAAGCTTTTAAACTGGATTCTGGTACGCAGAAGAGCAGACAAGTCTTCAAAGTGTAATTTAAACAAATAACGTTTGCAGACCGACTCATGCTGCTGCTTTATAAACTTCTAAGAATGTCACCAAAGCTTGCTGAATT